>CAJVPP010001807.1:0-17781 GCA_910592005.1 Funneliformis mosseae
CTTATTTAAATAAAAATAATATTGATTTTTCTCAGTTTTAACTTTAAATTTTGAGTTTTATGTTATTCCAAAAAGTGCTCAGAGACTTTTGGTGACCCTCTGTATATTATAATAAAATATCAGATTCATTTTTTTTATTCGATTACAAGTATATTATCAGAGATTTATATAAGATTTACATCTGGCTATATGCATATTCATATGCATGTAAGGAATTTTCTAGTGGCATAATTCAGTTAAATTAGTTCAAAATAATAGCTAATCAGAGGTATATGATGTATATTGTATTACAGGAATTATTCTAGCTTCCTGTCAGTTCTATGATAATTTTCTGGCGCTATCATGATACTGAGATATTTCTCAAATCATGGGATGACCACCAAAAATTTGGAGTATAAGATAATCTAATACAGGCTGTGTGGATCTTTCATGATTAACAGGGATTAATCAGACATTTCGTATAATGTATATCATATCCAGGAATAATTAGCATATTTTTTATGCATATTTCCCATATTTATTCAAAAAAAAGATAACCTATTTACAGCAGATATGTTATTCAAATATACTATACTTATGAAAAAATGTTTGGAATGACCCACCAATACATACTGTATCATATAACAATCATGAAGATTCTTCTCACTTTCAACTAATAGAAGTAGGATATACCAGCTAATTATATGATAAAATCTTTATGGTGAGTCTTGCAATAAAATAACATCATATTACCCGCATATAGCATACATTAGTTAAAAATAACTTGTCCCATAAACTTTATTATTTTTTCATTATTTTTACTGTAGAACGATAATTACACATGTTTAGAAAATATTAAAATGGAAAAACTTCAGCAAGTGTGAATAGGTGATCACACATAAGTAAATTTAGCTTATTTGAAATTTGGAAAAACTTTGATAGCTGTGAACATATGTTCACACTTGAGTAAAAAATATGCAGTAAATTTCACTGACCCACTTTTAAAACTTTAGCTAATATATAGTCAATATCCTTCACATTTAATCTCAAAATAGTTAACGCTGAAAAAGACTTAATGCAATTTATCTTATCTATCCTTCTAATTCTATCAAAAAGTTTAAAGATCTTTATTGCCTTTTCCTTTTTTTTTCTAAGATTAGTCTCTAAAGTTTTATCTTAATTTGAAAAGCACTCACAAATTTTATCATTAACTAGAAAATTAGACATATTATCACTATACGTTTTTTTATAATGATCAAACCATAACCTATACCCTTTTCAAAAATAGTAATAGCTATGGATCAGTTATAAAACAGTTTTTTGATTATCACCTTCAACTTTGATGATTCTGTTATTTAATTCATGAAAATTAATTGAGTTAATATCCATTTCAGGGAACGTCTGCAAAGAAATAGTACTATCAGAAGAAATTTGCTGTAAAATAGGAGCGGATAATTCCTTGATTAACTTTTTTAAGATGGGCAAATCTTCTCTTCTAATTAATTTTTTAGCCTTCTTCTTAGACAGTTTTTCGATAGATGAATGTGAAGCAGAGCTTATGGCTCAGCATCTTCATTAGTCTATTTTTTACTGCTAGAGGGTATAAAGTTTTGATTATCAGGTTGGATTTCTAATTCTTCTTCATTGACCTCTTCATCCACTTCCATTTCTTAAACTGACTTTTTCTCTTCTTGAATTACTGGTGATTTCATTTGAAGTTAATTGTTCATTCTTCTAACTATTGATGAAGTACTTAATTGAGATAATACAAAAAATTTCTATTTAATGATCACAGGCTTAACGATCATGATACAATTATCGATGGAATAGTTATTTTGTTAAGTAAGTAAAAAAATTTTCTTGATACATTCTCTATGAAAAACATGATCACAACTAAGTACCATAAACGTCTTGATAGAAAGTATTAGGATCTCATTATTATACTTTGAACATAGTCTTAGCTCCAAAACTTCCATGTCTCTAACTGATTCATCCTCAAGATTTTTTAAGATATTATAAGTAAGATTCTTAAGATTGTTTAAAGACATGATCAAATACAAAACTTATGCGAGACACCATTGTTATATTCAGAATTTTTATCAAAAACAATTTTTGGCAATTAATGCTACGATTGTTGCAAAACATAAAAATCTTTAGGCTGATCTTGAGTTGCAAATTAACCTAGTAAATGATCGATTAAAGGTGTTTCGCTAAAAAATTTAACGTAATTCATATGTAAAGATCATTAAGGGACTATACATATTTTTGAGAATATGCAAGAAAGTTTGAGAATAAATTATTTTTGCGCAGTTGCAATTACTATAATATTACTACGTATTATTTATCAAGCTACAATCGATCTACAAGAAATACTGATAAACATTGTGTTCAGGCTCATCCAATTGTACAGGATCAGCATCTGGTTAATGTTTTTATGCATATAAGATTAGCATTATACTTGGCTGGATTGTATAATGACAAATTTTAACGTCTAAAATCATTCCTTCAAATGAACCGCATTCAGATGCAACTATCTCCTCCACTTCAGACTTGGAAAAATAACTTGAATCAGAAGAAATAGATTCAATTTCTGTCTCTATTTTAGAATAGCTCAAATTGCAATATTTGTCTAGGTCAATTAAGGTATTTTGATCAATATTGTATATTTCAAAATTTGGTCATATTAGCTCGTAAAATATTTGCAATAAAGTAATAATTTTTTTAACACTACTTCTCATATTATAATACTTAGGAGTATACATATATATTTTAGTTTTAGGTTAATGTATTCTTCAATTCTATCTCTTATACATCATAACTACGTTACTTCTAAAACTATATTATATTCAGGCTTGTCAATAACTAAAAACTTTTTGGTTGATTTTCCCAAACATTAAGGTAAAGTATTACTTTGTGATTTTAAGTCAAAGATATTTGAAATAGAAATGAAAATTTTTTCACCATAAAGCCAGCCTCTTACCATTACTTTCTTGTCAGCATTAGTTGCTCCAATATCAAGACTTTTCACTGCAGGATATTTTGATCCAAACTTCCTAAATACATATAAACCCATTTTTTTAGCAAACGCTTTACTGATACTATTTAAGCAGAATTTAGGATCGATCAGTGCTTTGACAGTTATTTTAACATCAATGAATATACAATCTACTATTACTCTTCTGCGAATTTCTCAAACCACCCTATCTTTCCATATATTATTTATACTGCAACATTTTTTAAGATCCTATATTGGTAATTTTTTAGAATAAATGGTATTAATTCAAACAGAAGAAGATTAAAAAAATTAGCTATATACATTATATGGTTAGATTTTTTTTCAATCAGAAAAATGATTCATGGTCATTATTCTAGACTAGTTAAATCAAACTGCTCAGACCAGATTCCTTCTAGGTTTTGCCTTCTTTTCTGATGATGCATAATCTGAATCAGATGAATTAGACTCAGATGATTCAGTCATAGCATTATATAGATAACAGATTTTTTAACTAATTCTTTTAAGATTTTGATGTATTTTAGTTACATCATATTCTAACACTATAATGTTCTCTTTGATCTCTTGAATAGCATCCTCTTTTTTTGAATAATATGTACAATACTTTTTAGAAGATATTTTTATATTTAGAAAAAAAAATAAACTGAATATTTATTGTGTCAGAAAAAATCTTACAATTATGTAAGTACTGTAATTTGCCTCCTCTGATTGCATATATGCATCATATCACTAATTTGGATCACTAGCATGAACCAGACTCTGTGATTTCAGTTGCAAAAAAGATAAGTTAGGCGTACATTTCTTTGATATGCCCAAATTATTATGAATTCGATCTATTATCTATTGTAATATATCTTCTGGCTGATCCCATTTGAATTTCATTTCTATAAGGCATAATGCACATCTGTCTTCTTGAATACATTTTTAATGTGAGGATATAGTCAACTGTTAGATTAAATTCACAGCCTTTTTTCTTGTCCTAGTCCATATATCTAATAAGTTTTTCCTGAACAGACGGTCTCAATTCGTACTTTAACTGTCTTTTTTTTTTTACTTCTTCAATCTCTTGAGTAATTTTAGGAGGTAATGAGACATTTCAACCTGAATAAGTTGGCTTAAATATTTCACACGACCAACTGCTAAATATATTAGGTTATCCTAAGCTAAGTTTTTATCATTAACCCAAATATGCTATGGAGCTTTGAGAAGATGGTATCATATAATACACATAACAGTATATACATAGGGAATCACTTGACACTGATTCTAAAAGAAGCAATATCCTAGTAAGAATAAGAGTAAAAAATAAACTGAATATTTATCGCTTCAGAAAAAAAATATATAATAATACTCTAGCATTTAAGATATTTCTCAAAATATTTCACTAGTTTAGCTTAATGAAATAGGCTGGCTATGTGATTAGTACATTCATTCTGATACTTTTCTGAAAGCTTTGCAGTTATAGTTCTTTGTTTGGCCACTTTATAAAGGATACCATCTTTGACCATATTTTTATATGTCATAATACGCCAATATACATATACCAAACTAATTACCCTATTAGATAAGATCTAATACTTAGTATCTATTGGACAGAGAACATTTTCTCTATTTCTATAAGGGATATTATGTGATCTTTTGCTCAAAAACTAATATTTTTAACATATAATACTTTCTTTCTAAAGAGGTAATCCTAATATACTTAGATCAAAAGATCAAATATCTTATTTTCTAGAACAAGATCATCTAGTAAAGACCCGTCTAATGATAGAAAGTATATATCTGTTACTATTTCACTTATACTCCTCTTACTAATTCTCTTATGTGTAGACTTTGTGATCTTATTAGCTAAGATATTGTGATAAACCTTTGCTCAGATATGGATTGATTCTATGATTATCTTTTCATTGAGATACTCATCTTTGAAAAGTCCAATAGTCTTCAAATTATTAAGGTTAAAAAGGTCTGATCTTTCTTCTATATCCTTATAGATATCTTTTATTTCAATTATAAATATAAAAAAGTCTGTATCCATATAGTCAAGCTTGACTTTATCCCCATATTTATCCTTAACATAGTTATACCAGAAGTAATACATTAAAAGCTTGCTAAGGTTTAATACTGATGCATCAACTATTATAGGCTTGTTGAGAGTCACACTAGCCTTTTTTATATGTATTTCTACTAACGTATTTCCAAGCTGCGTCCATATTTGAAAGAGGGCTTACGAACTTTATTAAGAAATTTCTTCTCATCTCTCTTATTATTCATAGCCATAAGCTTGACATCCTAATACTTACAAACATTTTCTATAGTCTTGCCATATACTAAATTGTTCATGAGCTTGAAGAAATTCTTTTCAAAGGTATTCTTAGCTTTCTAGCGCAATTTGGTATTTTTTACAATATATAGAGTAAGCCAGTTAGTCTGATCAAAAGACATAATTTCTGTAAATTTATCTACAATCATTCCTAGTTTCACATAATACTGAAGTTCTTGGTAATAGATGACATAATTATTTCAAGAACTTAAGTGAGATACTAATTTTTTCGTTGCTGAAAAACGCCTTTCATCTATTTTATTTACAAGTTTAGCATTATAGGTACATAGCATATCTGTTTTTACTGTAATATTTTTTACGGTTAGGGGTAGGTCATTTAAATAGTCATGAGTCTTTAAAGAAAAATATGAGCAGATATTCAAATAGAATCCTCGTGATGCATCTGCTTTAGTCTTAAGAATTATTTCAAGATATTTCTTTTGCATCTTAGAATACTTGAGAAGATATTTCTGACTAGCAACCTATTTATAATTTCTAATAGGTAAAAACTAACTCATAGCTTAGCTGTAAAGATTATTTGCATTGACATATGAGACCCAAGTTATGAGTTAGAATAGATTGAAAGCCTCTTCTATCTTCAGATTATTGGCTTTGAAATATCAATGCACTGCCATGACAATACCACTACGCTTAGCTTTTTTGATGAAATTATGCATAGCTATTTCTGTGAATAGTTCAATTCTAACTCCAGTAAACTTAAGCATAACATCTCAAGACAATGATGGAGCAGATACGTAGTGGCTGGGATCAAGCTCATAATATTCTATAGATGTCTTTCAGAACTTAGTCCAAACATTGGTAAGGTTAAATATGTCCGTCATAAGATATAGATCATGATACTCACCTAGATTTTTGCATCCAAATTCCTTTCATACTTTCTGAGTATATTCATAATCCTCATGTGAAATATCTCCCTTAAGCTGACTATAGAATTCATGAAATAAAGAAAGTTCTGTCTTTAAGAATCTTTCGTAAGAATCTATATAGTTATATAGATATACTCCTTTATGACACACTAAGGTTATTTGTTCATTTGTATAGCCTTTACTCTTTAAATACTTACTAGTTACTGGATGATCATCTTCTAGATACTTTGTGAGATTAGCCAAGCTATTATTCATAAACTGTTGGCTATTAATATATTTAAGCTGACCTACCTTTATAGACTTATATCGCTCAAATATCTCAGAAAAATTTTGATTTTTTTCTAGACTTTACTTTTTTTTAGTGATTCTTAATAACATAATAATAGATATAAAGGATCATGATCAAGTATTCTAAAACTTTAAAAAAGTATATAGGTATATCATCAAAAATGTTATTAAAAAAATTTTTTCATAATAACAAAGTCAAACTAGTATAAAAAGAAAATTCTCATATCATATTCTTAATATTTCATTTAGTAATTAACTCAATAAAGAGGATAATTCTATATTATACTCTCAATACTTTGTCTAATAATTAAACTAATGCAAAAAAACATCTCTTATACTACATCTTAATACTTTATCTAATAACTAAACCAATATAAAAGACCAATACTTTTACTATAAAATTTAACATCTAATAAGAATAGAAGGCCAATACCCTTACTAAAAAACTTAACAATAAAATAAATTAAAAATAAAAAGAAAAGAATGATAATTAAATTAAATAGTAGGTGATAATTAAATTATAAGGTAATACTTATAACTAAATAGTATAAATAGCATGAAAGACTTAAAGAAATAATTAGAATATAAAAAAGATAATTGATAAAAAGAAAAATAATAGTAATCAGATGATATCTATTAGATTATAAAGTAGTAATCAGATTATAAGTATTAGATTATAAAATGATATACAGATTATAAAGTGGTAAATAAATTATAATGTGATAATCAGATTATAGAATGATAAACAGATTATAATATGATAATAGAGTGATAAGCAAATTATAATGTGATGATTAGATTATAGAGTAGTAATTAAATTATTTAATGAAGCTATAATCTGTTCTAAGTGATATACTATAATATAATATAATTATATTATATGGTAATATATTATTTATTTGAATTATGTAAAAATAATAGTACTCTATTATACTTCAAATAATAATTTTTTTGCAAATTAGAAAATTTATTTATTATTAATAAATATCTATTTTATATATTAAAAAAATAATAAATCTTTAAAAATATTAAATAATTATTCTATATTACAAATAATAAAGTATTATTATTATTATTATTATTATTTTTATAGAATATTTTTTGTTTTATTTATATTTGATTATTTAATATATTATAATTAAGAATTTTATCATTATAAAATAATATTTTATATAGATAATTTATAGTTAGGATTATTACTAAGTAAAATAAGATTGTCTAAATTTTTAAAAAAAAAAAATTGTAAACTAATATATGTTTTTGCTAAAATTAAAGTAAGTTAAATGTATAAACCTTATTTATAATAGAAAAAAATTTATATAAAATATTAAAAATAATAAAATCTATTTATAAGATTTATCTTTATAATTTGCCTTATTAAAATAATATTTTATATATTTAAAAAATATTATATATTACATAAATTATTAAGTTGAGATTATAGAGATAATATTTAATTATTATGCATATGTTTTTTACGAAATTACTAGATCTTTAAATACTATACTATAATGTTTAACTTAATAAAGAAGTTTTGTAATATCCATGCATTTTAATGAATTTTCTAAATTCACAAATTCAAACCAGAAGCCAGTATATAAAAATTGTCATGGGCTTATACAAGAGTACTAAATCTTGAACCATTAGGTTATAGGCTATAGGATTCAGCATTCATCGTGAGAAAATTAGGTATTTCAGTTATATATACCAAAGTTTACATAAGCATTTCATGTTGCTCAACTATTCACGAAATTTTTCTAATTCATTGATTGATGGTTACACATCATCTTTGCAAGTTTTCTTATCCATTTTTAGAGCACTTCCACCATATATGAGACGCAATAATTCCACGAACAATAAACCAATTCGTTACAAATTTGTAAGAATATAAAATAAGGTGAAAGCGTTCTAAAAAGTCTAAATTCATTAAAATCCAAAGTTTGTGTATTGGCACAATTAATCATTTTAAATCTATAATTTTGGAGAATGTTTTAATGCAGTACATATATTATGTTCTCTTTTATTTATCGTAATTTTGGATGAATTTTATGGTAATCATCAGTAATCTGTTCCCTTTAAGAGAAGTCACCAGTCAGCGGACAGAGATGAGTGAAGTTGATGATTCTTGAAGATCTTGAGAAAACTAAAAATTGGGAAAAGATACAGGCATCTAATGCTAAATTGCTTTAGAAATTTGTAAGTTAAAACTTTAGCTAGTTGAAGTGCAAATTATCTAGATTAGTCATTCCTCGAGTTGATTATAAGAAAATAAAGTCTCGTTACTTTTTCAGTATAAATGGTTCCAAAATAATACTGATTGATACAGCAATTACTACTATAAATATGCAACAACCAAGTCTCTCGAATAAGTTTAGAGTTTATATAAACGATAAAATAAAAACGGTGAGAATTTAGTCGTATAAAAACAAACTATTGAAATGCAACACATCAGCCTATTCATGATTGTGCTTCTGACTTTTGATAGGCAATTTCATCACGAATAATGTTATCCAAGTTCTGTTATTCGTGTTGTTACTTAAATTTTCCTATACAATTTTCATGAAAGCTTTTTCAACTATTCTTCTGAACAAAATTTCTATAACCTCATTGCGAACATTTTTGTTAGGGTAAAATTCCATAGCTATAAAAAAGCAGTTGGTGGACGTTCATGTAAAGAACCTTATTCATTTGAAGCTTTGGATTCATAATATTATGAAAAAATTGCCCATTGAACAATACAACAAGAGGATCAATTTGATTGATCGGTCGTCTAATATATAGTGTGAGTTATTTATGAAATATTTTTTTTTCTTTATTTTCAGCGAGAGTCATAGACTAATCTACCTGAACCATGTTTTTTTTGATCAAAAAATTTTTTTATTTAAATAAAGATGAACTTTGTAAATTATTACTTTACAAAAAATTAATGTTAGTCTAATTCTCGCCTAAACCTTATATTTGTTGAGTTTTGTTGAGTTGAAGATACTGACATTTAATTTGAGTAGCGTTATACTTTCAAATATTTAGGATGATCCGGATTAACAAACTTCTGCCTTTTGGTGCTATTATTTTTCTTCTACCCCACAGATATGCTCTTTTGGTTGTGAAAACTCCTTCTAAATCTGAAATGATTAAGAAACAAGATAGAATTGTGAATAAATAAAAACATATTTCAATAATGAAATGAACCCTGACTATAGTGAGTTACAACTTAAATTACATAGATAAATCTTCTGTATGGTATTTGATCTTCTAACCAGTTTTTGAATCGTTCTAGCAAAGTTACGTTATCATTAACTTGTAATGCTCGTTAGCGCTGATTTTCTATAATTTTAGTTTGTATGCATCAAAGCCAATAAAAATAATAACCTTTCTTCCGCAATAATAAATAATATCAGAGTCTTGAATATCGACTCAAAACGGAATAGACAAGATAAAAATTTTCATTGTAATCGATCAATAATTCCTATATTTATATAAACTATTGATCGTGGTAATGATTATACTAATGGTTTTGTGTTGCGATGATTTAATTACTGAGTCGCAATAATCTGAATGAATCAGTCTGTTAAATTTTGAATTTAGGTAATATAGAAAATAAAAGTATTTATGAATAAGGTTTTATTAGCATAAATGATCAAGTTAGTTTATATAATAAGATAAGTCTTCGATAATGAAATATGCATAATCTTATATTGAAATCATTAATCTTCAATTTTTTAATAGCCACGGATGTCAGTAGAAGACAATTACCTTAATCTTATTCAAAATTCGTAATTTTCTCTTTGAATTATAAGGAGAATCGAGTAATCTCCACCTGCGTAAAACTGACAGTGTAATTTATAGATGAATTATGCTTGTTTAAACTTTGTAGATAAATAATTTCCATATAAATACCGTATAGTATGCCGCTTGTTCTCATTTAGATTCAAGTTAAATATTATGTTACATACATAATAAACAGTATAACACACATATTTATGAAGGTAGAAATTCATTGAAATACTTATTGCAACTGATATTTCATTACGCTCATTTGTAATGATTAAAAAAATTATAGATTTATTTATTTGTACATTCAAAATATATTTCAAAGACTTGTTAAATAGGAAAAATTGTTATCCGCTCGTTCGTTCATTAATAAGGTTGCGGGGCAAAACCCAAATCCCATTTTGGCAAAAGTCAAACCCTTTCAATTTCGATGGTTTCAATGGGTTTCGATTTCGATGCCTATCGAAACCTTCAGGTTTTGCCCGGCAACCTTGTTATCTAATAATTTAAAAATTAAAAAAAGTTATATAAAGTTAGGTAAGCAAATAATAATAAATAAAAAGGAGAGCGACGTTCTCGCTGAGCAAAATCGAAACGCTTCCATTATTCACTAAATAATAGGAAAAAAACAATTGACCAGCAAGATAAAATAATTTCTTAAACGCTGCCGATTGAAGTGGATAAACAATAAACAATGATAAATAGAGAAGGACATTTTTGCAACGTGCAAAGAAAGACATAACCAATCCCTTATACAGAATTAGTAGACCTTTACCAATAAAAACACGCTTAAACCAACCTACTGAAGAGGGAGGCCACGAAGCGCTTCCAGTTCTCTACCTACAGTTTTAATTTACCCAAATAAATTGACAATGACACAAGTCTACCACTATTGCTGGTATTAATGCCTAAGACAAATTCTTACCTAATGTAACAGTCGTTCTTAACTTTATAGAGGTAGTCTTACTATGACAAAAAAGGTTTCATATAAAAGTAGGTGAGGAAAAATAAATTTAATCATAATTACGCAATAGTTACTATATTTTGGTGGGCGTGATATTTATCTGTCGCGTATATCACGTGATACCGCGTTTCGAAATTTTTATGGTTTCGGATGGAGGACTTTGTCTTTTTTAGGTTAGTGTTGGCATGTTTGTCACTAGGTAAAATAAAAAGAGCACTAAATATCATAAAAAGCATCCAGAATATGTGAACTCAATGAATCATCAAGTATCGTATCGTAAAAGAATTTATTTTGCAATTTGACCCTTTTTATTGGCACATAATTATTCTAATTTAAATTCAATAACTCGAAAGTTAATTGTAACAGCGGAGCCGAATCTCGGTTTCAAATGAGATTAATTAATTTACAATTTTTTTCGATCAAATCATCCAAAAATGTAAGCGGATAATTTAATAAAATTATCAGTTTCCAAATCGATCATATGATCTATTATATTTGATATTAAATAATATCTTTTATTATGAATGTTAAAAAAATATATATATTATATATATATATATATTATCAATACATTAATAAACTTCCATTATAACGATATAAATAATTATTTTTTACCACAGATGAGTACTAATTTAGGTACCAACTAGTTTTATGCGAATCAATTTACATTGAATATTTCTAGCATTCATTATACGACTTACTGACTGGATCACGGAATTTGGCCAAATTGCTGATACATATACAGATAAGGCTCTATACAATTCTCCGTAAACCATAATAATCACTTTCCTTCCTGCATCGTCCATCTGCAAAACTAAAAAATAAAAATAAAATAAAATAAAATAAAATAATAATGAAAAAAAGAAAAAAAAAAAAAAAAAAAAAGCTTTGGCAAAAGGAAGTTCACGGTACTGAATTATAAATTTCAATAACAGATAATAAAAAGATAAAAAAAGAAAAGAAAAGAAAAGAAAATTGAGTCATCAAATTTGTACATATCAGAAATGTATGTTAATAAAAAAGTAAAAAATCGCAATACGGAACGATACAAGGAAAGGAAAGCAAGGACAGACTCTGCACTTATTGTCATGTTAACTCCATGGAAACGTAGGAAATTGCGAGATATAAGATTCTTTGAAAGCAGCAAAGTCGCTGATTTAACTTCAAAGAACCGGGTAATGAAGAAAGTACATACGATTTTGTATGTCTTTTCACGTTCCGTCTTATGCAATTTCATTTGTATCTTCCGTATTATTCCACGGCAAAATGGTTAATTCAAATGAGCAGGCCTTGGTGACGAGCAAAATTACTCGTTTCTCGATTTCCATCTTGCATTCTTACACACCAATCTTTAGCCAATTGACGCAGGAGTCCAACCAGGTGAAAAGTAGCGAAATTGATCGCGAGAATCGCTTGCTTTTGGATCCGATAAAGTTCCATTATCTCCTGTTTTCGATGATGTCGTAATATTGGTATTGGTGGAATTCATAAGCCAAAATAAGGAATTGTGATGTTGTTCATTTGTACTAGTATTATTCGTATCTTGTATTCCTTGATAAACTAATTCATTAGAACCATTGATTTTATTATCATGCATTCCATTAAATAAACAATCACTACCATTCTTCAATGGAAACTGGGTGTGCATGATATCAAAAGATGAGAATCCAAATGCATTGGAGGTTTGAAACAAAGATTGTTGGTAGGTGCTTTGTTGCTGATCCTGTTTATGCATTTCGAGGTTGGGTGTGTCAGAAGTAAATCCAGGAGGTGCTGTTAAAGTTGTTGGCACGATAGGCTTAACTGAAGTAAAACTAGAAGAACCCGAATAACTATTCATATTTGAATTCGAATGACCAAACAAATCAAATTGAGAAGCTCCGCCATCTGTACCAGGGAAAGCAAATAAAGAAGCACTCGAAGGGGTAGCTACATTTTGGTATGATACTTTGCCATCATTTAATGACCGTTTTGTAGTTGGAACAAGTGGATCTTGAGAAGAGTTTGGAACCCCAGAGACAGGTGTTGGACTCGCAAACGAAGTTGAATCATAAGCACCGGTATTTATGTTCGAAAAACCATTAGAATTAGTGGTAGATGGCCTGCTTACAGGTGTTAGGTAATCTAAAGAATTTGCTTTTACGGATTTAATTTCTAAATTATCAAATTGCATGGAAGCATTATTTGTAGGGAATAATTGAGGTGTATTAAATTGATTCCAATAATTTTGTTGTTCATTTGGTTTGCTAACAGAAGAGAATGAAGTAACTTGTTGATTGGAATTTAAAACTTGGTTTAACAAGACCTCAGCTGCTGTTGGACTATTTAATTTTTCGGTATGCGAAGCTTTTTTAGACATGGCAACGGCACTAGAAATAAAGATATTTAAATTAATCAACTGTTGAACTTAATTAATCCTTGATAACAATCGCAAACCTTGAATTATTATCATTGTCGATAATGGCTGAATGACGCCCCGTGAATAAGATAACTTCTTCTTCTGTTTCATCTTCGGCTGTATCGCTACTCTGTCCCTTTGGACTACTTGATGCAAAAGATTGAGACTCGGCTAAATTAGCATCATCACGGTCAATAATCAAATCGGTGATAACTTTAGGTCCGTCATAAGATTCTTCCATAATTTCATGTTCGATTGGACTAAGAGCGTTAATGGGGGAAATAATTTTACAAGGAGGTTCACTTGCACTAAAAATGCCGTCATAATAAAATAATTGGGACAACTACAATAAATAGATTATTGTCGTATTATTGTTATTGTTATTATTATAGAAAATAAGTAATTTCAGTAAGCAAACCTCAGATTCGGAAATCTTTCTTGCATCTTCAAAAATATCATAAATACGCATGTCTAACTCTTCAAATGGCTCACCCTGGTCTGCAAATGCATTTTTGTCCACAGATATATGATTTTTAAGGACCAGGAAGCCATTTAATTCAAAGTCTTCCTTTAAAGGTACATCGAGAGGAATACCTTGATCATGAGGGAATAAACTTTCCATCGTATTAAGAAATTCAGCAAAATATTCCCAAAATCTAGCAAAATTATTAAACTCGCCCTTAACGTTAGGATCTTTGGAAATAACTGTGGACATAGATTCGATATAATCGAGGCTCAAATAAACCCATTTTGTTCCAACACGAAGAGTCGCAAGGCTTCGTTTAACAGGTGCAGGAAGAATTTGAACTGCATTATGCATATCTGATCCATCAATAGAAATATCTGCTAATTCAGAGTTACACATGTCTAATAACGCTGTTAGAGTATCTAATACCAATAAGATTGAATGTTTCTCAACAAGAGCCTTCTTGGATGATTGTGAATATGTGGAAATAGCTTTTGGACTATGGTTAATTGCACCATTTTCACCTAATTCGGAAATTCGAATTCAGAATAATATTATGATGATAACTAATAAAATGCTGAATATCAATAAATTTAAACGTACTGTTGGTAATGAGTCGAATTACATATGATGCGGCCATATTTATCACGGTTAATTTTAAAAGTTGATCAGGATCTAACGTACGCGAAAGAGCGTACTCTTTCAACTGATTCAAAACAGACCCTTTTAATTCGGAATAAGATTCCAAACTAAAAATAAGTAAAAATTTTTTTTTTTTTTTTGAGTTTTAACAAAAAAAAAGTCGTAATTTGTCAATTTGTCTATAATATATATTATAATGATACTTTACTTTACTTTTAGATACAATATACTGTGCAACCTAATAAAATCAGCAAAAAAAGACTGAATAGTTTCACTTGCTTTTAATTTACTTGACTGAGTCATTGATGATGTAGATACTTGACGTTGATGGGAAAAACGTCTTTTTCCGCTGAATTCTCGCTGTTCTTTATGGATTTCTCTGTCAGGAATTTCGGAAGCGGATCTTTGGGCCTTATGAAACAAAAGACTAATATTATCTTTGGCAGTCAAAAATTGATGTTTTACAACAAGGCTGCGGTAATAATGGTAGACGGCAGAAAAGTCATCAGAATTGTAAGTAGAAATAACAGCCAATTGGTTATGAGGATTACCTATTTAAAAATAATTTTTAAAGAATTAAGGTTAGCAAGGTTTATTGCGTGATGACGTGCAGCTATACAAAAACAATAATCATAACTAAACCTCAGAGAAAAATTACCACTATCGGGAACTAACTGTCTGGCATGATTATAATAATCACACGCGGTGGACCAGTTTTTGTTTGATCTGTCACTGTGTAATTCGCGATAACGAGCTAAATTACAAAGTTATAAAGATTTATCTTAATTAGTTAACTATCAACTGTAGTAATAGATTATAAATTAAATGCAATAATTATACCCACCCAAATCACCTAGAAAAATTAAACTCTTATGACAACTAAGAACAGCTCGTTGTTTAATATCTTCAGAGTAAAAACGTTGAGAGACATCAGTGGGCTCTGGAATATAAATGTGAATTGATTAATCAACAATTTATGACTTCTTAATATATTTCAACTAATACCTATTGTTAGTCCAAATTTTTTGATAACTGGATCCAACTGCTTCAATTCAAAATGAATCGCAAGTTTTTGAATAAAAGAATAATAAAACCCTGTCGCTTCATGTAGAAAAGAACGAAAAGCACTGGTCAACTTTTTGGAAGTTGACTTAGGCTTTACATTAGGTGCGGGTAACTAGAAATAATAATCAATTTAATAATCTTTATACGTATACTTCTAAAAAAATCTTCGTTATCCACAAAACTTAATGATGCGTTAGATTAAAAATGCCAACTCACAGCACGGATCTTCTTTCTGAAATCTTCGATAACCTTGTAATACACATTCTTCCACAAGTTCTGCTCAACTTCCTTAGATTGAGACAATTCATAATCAAGGAAAATTATTTTTTCGTAGGTATCTCTTAACCTATTTGTTTTTAAAAATAAAAATTTGATCATTTAACTACACATGAAAAATAACAAGACTAACGGTTTACATTAATGTATATGTACTTCGAGCGTAATGTAGCAACTTGTTTGTCAAAAATCGATCTAGATTTCGTAGCTTGACGAAGCTCAACTTCCAGTTCAACCGAAGATCTTGAAATAACCAAAAAATAAATAAAAAAATTAAATAAATTAGAGATACTAAATTATAATGTGAGGATTGCTTGAGCTCGTTAAGTTTTTAAATAATTGGAATACATCCTTTTGTCATTCAAAAACGCGACAAAGAAAAATAAATGATTTTCATACTTGTATAAATCTAAAGCAGTTTGGCGATCCGAGGAAGGCATCGTCAATAGTTGAAATAAATTTAAGAGAAGAATCTATTCCTAAAATCTATTGCTACAAGTTAATTCATTCATATGTTTATCAGCCTCGCTGTTCGCCTTTCGCCACACAATATAATTGTTTGAACTTGTAATTGAATAATACAAAAAAAGTTAAAAAATTTATTTAAATGTTATGTCACGTGATACGCATTCCGGCAGTGGCGCAGTATATTATACATTTGCTGATAAAAATTCGGATCATATTTTTATACATAAAGATGATGATAAATTTTATCAGATTATGTAATTATCATATGGTATAAATATAAACCAATCAATTTAATAATTAAAAATAATTAAAAATTTAAACAAATTTGATTACAATAATACACTTATTATTATTTATTATAAATATACATTGTTAATTCAATCTATTGAACTTAAAATAACATTGGCTTAATAATAGGAAATAACATATAAAACTAAACTAAGTTACTATAAAACAATAAAACAAATCCTATCATTATTAATATTTAGGTTTAATAATATAAAGAAGGAAAAACAATATGTAGTTTAGAAAAAAATTCTTTATATAAATAATTGTATTCTTAAAAAATTTTAAACTTTGAATTTAAATATTAAACTCTAATTCTAGATTATTTTTACAAAAGAACTTTATATACTATACTTATTTTAAATAAATTTTATTTTCAAATTCTACTTAATATATTGTTATTATAAAATTCTTTAAGTTAGGTTAACTATATCCTTAACTTTCTATTTAAAATGCTAATTGCAATTAAAATATTAAAATCTACTTAACTCTTAACTTTATTAAATTTATATATTAAACTTAACAAATCTGTCAAGTATGAAAACTTGAAAAACAAGGTTATAAACAAACTTAATTAAAGAATTCAGATGATAAATTCAATTATAAATATTATGTAAGAATTATATTAGATTATATAAAAATATAAAAAGGCAAAAAGATATCAATTATAATTATTTTTTTTATTAATATTAAAACTCGTATTTATAAAAAAGTTAATTTACAATATAAGTAAAATGTATATCTATTATATAAAATCTTTTTATTATCCCTTTAAGCATTTTACAAGCAAATTTACCTGCAATTTTATTTAATAATTAAAATTATTTAAATATTTTTAAAATAATTTATTTAAAAATTAATATTTTTATAATAAATTTTGTGATATTTTCTAAGTAAAAATTCAAAAAAAATGTAATTAATTAGTGATATTTTAAAGATAAATATATGATAAATTATTA
>CAJVPP010001808.1:0-17780 GCA_910592005.1 Funneliformis mosseae
TAGAACTAATTAAAATTATGCCATTTATTAATGAATATGGTGACAAATATTATTGGAAGGAACAATTAGATTTTGAACATGAACAATATACGGTATTTTCTCATAATCGTTCGAATTTACAATCTTGGTTAGATGATAAAAAAAATACGTTTGATTCTTTAATGAAATATGCTAAAAATAAACAAGAAGTGAAAGAATTTAAAGAATGGGTGAATTCCCTTTCTTCATTCTTTGATTATCATGATCATGATTCCAATATTTATCATGATCATGATTCAAATATTTATCATGATTACTACTTTTCCCCTCTTGCTTACTATGATTTGTCTTTGTCATTACCTTTATCACCTTGGATCTATAATGACGATGAGTTACTACAACCAAGAAGACGTCGTCGTGAAAATTTTGAAAATTCGGGGGAGCCAAAAAAGAAATATTATGTTAAGGCTACAAAGAAGGAAATTAAAGAAAAGAAAAGAAAAGATTTTAGCAAATATAATAAATATCAGAAGGGAAAAGTTTTTAAAAATAAATTTGCTTATAAGTATGGTTAAAATAGACCGAAATGTGTAGACAATTAAAATATCTTATATCGGTCAAAGATATATGATATAACGAGACGAACTTAGAAAACGATTTTCAAAAATTCCTTTTATTAACTTAATTTTGTAAAAAAAAAAAATAAAATAAAATAAAAGCTCCAAGTCAAGTATTTGATCAAAAACTTTCAAGCATAAAATGTTTAACATGTAGGACTTCAAAAAAAGTGTATGATCGTTTACGCGTTTATTACAAATAAAAATTATTTACTTAGGAATGATAATGTCTGTCAAGTCTTACTGTGTTTCGAAATAATAAAAGTCAAAACATATAGTTCCCCGGGTATACATATAAACTGTACTATACGTTTAGCTAAACTGTACTGTATGAAAATGAAAACAACCAATCATATTTTATTGTAGATAACGACCTAACGATTAAATCATCCACTCAATTGGATCAATAAGTTCTTCACGATTATGTGTCAATAATAAATTAGAATAATGTCAAGTGTTCAATAAAAAGTATTCAATTGCCCATTAGTTGTATTTGAAAATTTAAAATATGAATGCAAACCTACCAATAAATCATGTGCTGCTTGAACAAACAAGCCTATTTAATTTAGTAATAGAGGAATATTTGATAGCTATGTTTGATAATGGACATTCTAACGGTCTAAAATAATTGATCTCTTTCCATTCCCAATCGAATCTGATTATGCCCTAGTTGATGCAAATCCATTTTATTCGGTAAATCCACTCTCAGAGAGTATCATAAAATTAAATCAAAAAAATAAATACCTACCTTTCGATTATTGACATTTATAAAAGGACTTAGTATTTTTCTTTCTTACGAAATGGTGGATCTGATCTTGCAAGTTCAAACAAACCCTATTCTTTAGAAGAGAATTTTCACAGCGCTGTTTGGAAAATGAATCATCTTTTCACTACCAATTTACAAATATGGATTTTATAAAAAATTTGATTTAAGAAATTTTAAAATAAATAATTCAATTTAGAAATAAACGACCAACAGAAAAAAACAAATTTTAACTCATGAATCATTTGTACTAGATACTTACTAAATCAAATTTATTTTCTATAAAGTTCAAAAGGGAATGCGGTGCCTCTCTAAGAAATCCGTATGCTTTAGTCGACTTACCACCAACTTTATCCCGCCAGCTCTTTATAAAGCTGTCACTGTGGACGAGGGTAGTTGTTCATAGACAACTCTCCGATGGGTTACCCTTATCGTTATACCCTGCGATAAGTTTATATATCATAATGAGATCATGAAATATATAACTAAACTTAAATTTTACCTATTAAAAGCGAATTAATTTTTCAAACAAGTGCTTTTTAAAACTTAAACAGATAACTGACAAATTAGTAGATTATTTAATGAGAATTTTGGAAATTGAACGCGCATACCAAGGGTACGTTTAAACTAGAGACTGGACTCGTATTCGTGTAACTCGAGTCAACTTGAGTTAAATTTTGATTCGAGTCAAAATTTTATAGACTCGAATCTTGATTCGAGTAAGAATTCAAGTAGACTCGAATTATATATACTCGAGTTAACTACTCGAATTCTTACTCGAGTTAACTGTTTGAATTATTTGAGTGCATTCTATACTTAAGATATTAACATTTCATAAAAATTAGTTATGCAGTAATTCTTAATAATTAATTGAAAAGGCGTAGTAACTCAAGTTTAGAAAACAAATTTTATAATTAAATAAAATGTATTTATAAAATAATTATTTTTTTACATTAAAATAAACACAAGGTATTTTTGTTCAAATTTCATATTATAATTAATAAAATAAAGGTAGATCACGGGTCATATTCAAAATTTCGATGCGATGCTATTATGCATGCAAACTGAAAAATCGATCTAATAATTGTGGTTTAAAATTAAAGAATGAAATTTTAATTATTTACATTTGTCTTAAGGAATTCCAAAGCAATTAACTAATTGAAACACAAACGATTTACCATGTACAACTTTAATTTGTATCTGAAATAAAAATTATATCATGAATTATCACACTGAAATTTTTTACATTGGCATCTAGCCTTATTAATTTCAATTGAATAAATGTTTCACAAAATCGGGAAATCCTGGTTAAAAAATTAGTTAAAATAACATCCGATAAATAATAAATGATCTTCGGTCTTTCTAACTTCTTCAAGAATAATGAGCAGTCACGCGGGATTAAAGGCAAAATTGCGAAAGTTTCGACGGGTGGCAAGATGGCGAAACCTTCTGATATAAAATACAATTTTGAATTTAAAAATTTATTATTTTTGTTTTACGAGATGAGCAAATCGTATATAGCAAAGATCACTTTCTTTTATAATATCATACATTTATATATTTACTAGGTAACGGAAACCGTTGGAAAGTCCGGAGCGATAAATATGGTGTAAATAAAATGATCACTAACACATCAGCAAAAAAGTATACAATCACGTGCAAATTGCATCGACTCAAACAAGCGGGCGGACAGACTGACAAATTTATTAAGTTGCATAGTATTTAATAGTCTTTCGCTTACGCTCCGGACTAATAAAGGATAAGAAAAAAAATCAAAAAATTTACATATTGAAATTGTATTAATTTATTTTTCATCAAGTCTAGTTACAGCATTTAACTCTCATATAAACTCTGACAGTATACTTGTATTCTTCATCCATTAAACTTTCATTTGAAAAATCATCATTTAGAGGTTGGAACCGGGTTCGACATTCGGATTTAAACCCAGATATATCTATCCCATTCGAATTTATCCAGCACAAAACCGGTTTCTCATGCAGCATAATGATTAGAACGATTTATCTATTTTGACTAGCATTGATGTTTGATAGCATTGGGAAATCTAAAGTTTAAGTTTTTATAGGATTTTATAAAAGATAAATTAAAAGCACCGAGATCGTAATATTATCATTTGTAATTAATGCAACCGCACCGGGTATATGATGTTATAATTTATTAAGCTTTATATGATCTGCTCTGCACAGTTTTTGAATAGAGATTCGATATTCGGATTTAAACCCGGATCTGATTTTTAAAATTAAATAAATCCGGATATAAAAATAAACCCGGTCCAACCTCTATCATCATCATCTTCATAAGGTAATTTTTCTAATTCTTCAACAACTAGTGCTTTCAAATTTAAAACCTGCTCGATAATTAATGCATTATTTTGGAAACTTTGTTTTAATTTAAAATAAAAAGCAAAAAAAAAAAAAAATCTTTTTTATATTCTACATAGTGACACAATAAACCTGTTAAATCGTCAGATTCGCAAAGTTCTTATCGAAACTGTTGAAACTTTCGAGACCCGTCGAAACTGTCGAAAAAAAGTTTCGACTTTGTCAAAATGGGTTTAGGTTTTGCCCCGTAACTATACAATCTTTTTTTTTAAAAATATCACTTGCAATAAATTAATGAGTCCTTAGTCCGAATTTGGTCTATGCATTCTTAAGTAAAATATCAGATATCGGGACATTTGATATGCATATTTTATTTAGAGTTTATAAGACGCACGCAGCTATAAGTAGACAATCTTTCATTAAGATTTAGAGTAATTTTAGGAGAACCTGTTCGGGCTGAGATGTCATTGTTGATCATGTACTTTTATTATCATACACATTTGAGCGCACAAAAACAAGCCCAAATTTTTTTGGAGTAAAAAATAATTTTCTCACATCATCATCTTTGTTTTTATAAAAACAATTATGTTTGACAATGTTAAAGTAACAGAATTTGTTAAACGTCCTGGCTTAGGTCGTATTGGTCGTCCTATAAGTATTAGAGCAAGCTTTTTCGAAATAGCCTCTCTAACCGACTCGAATATCCACCACTATGACATTATAATTAAACCGCAAGTTTCCCCGACTCTAAACAAAGTTTTTTCCCAGTTTATAAGTCCTACATGGAGGTGATGTAAAGCCTGTTTTCGATAGTCGACATAATACTTTTGCCGCTAGACAATTACCTTTTGGCGATACGGCCATTTACAACATATGTCTTTCGGAAGATGCCGGTTTTTCAGCTCCTCTGCGACCTCTGCGCCTTTTTAAAGTTATAACTAGGAAGGTCGCTGTAATTAATATGAATGAACTTCATAAATTCCTTGATGGAAAATGTAAATCATCACCGACTATTTTAACAGGTCAATTGATAATTATTAGTTGTTATAATTATTGATTACAAAATTTGTATAATCTTCAACATTAATCAGGAATTATGGCCCTTAATGTATTAATTCGTCAAAAGTCATTCTTGACGTGTAAAACAGTTGGTAGATCATTTTATACTAACCAAATTTCACAAGCTTGTTTTGGTGGTTTAGAAGTTTTCGCAAGGATTTCGTCAATCCATCAGGCCTACACCTGGAAAAATGATGATAAATGTTGATGTAAGCGCTACTGCTTTTTATGAAAGTAGTGATTTAGTACATATGGTTGCAAAGATACTCGAACGTAATGTTAATGATCTAAAAGGAGGAATTCATGATAGAGATCGGTTAAATCTTAAAAAAGCTTTAAAGTATTTAAAGATACGTGTTACTCATTGTGATGATGGTGTCGGATACTCGTATAAGATTCCTAAATTAACTAATACCTCAACATTAAATGGGAGGTTTGCTATTAAAATCGAGTTACGAAAATAGAAAATCATATGATCCGTAACGTGATTTTAATAGCAAACCTCCCAAATACTCAACTTAATTTGGTGATGAACGGATTGATATTGCTTCATACTTTCAAAATACGTATAACTAACCTCTACAATTTCCATCCTTGCCTTTTGTGGTCGTCCGAGGTAATATATTGTTTCCAATGGAAGTATGTAAAATTGTTGAGGTATGCAAAATATGCAACTTTTAAGAGAATTAATTTTTTCTTCTTCTTAAATATAAAATCAAATAAAATAATTGCTAACGGTAAATCGTTTATTAGAACAACATTATATTCGCAAATTTAACGAAAGGCAGACAGCAGATATGACGAAGTTTTCTTGTCTACCACCTCATATCGGTGCAAACAAAATTAAACAAGGATTAGATATTCTTGATTATCGACAAAATGAGTATATGAAGCAATTTGACTTGATTGTATCTGAGGAAATGGCTGTAGTTTCAGCCAGGATCTTACCTGCTCCAACAATACTGTTTCAACCTTCTTCTCGTACCGCTGTCTTTGTTCCAGAAAAAGGGACATGGAATTTACGTGATAAGAAAGTTGCTACTGGGGCCACACTTGGTTCATGGTCATGCGTTGTTTTCGGAAATTTCGAAACGCAAGCCGTACAATATTTATCAGAGAATTGACTAATACATGTCAGGATACTGGTAATATTCAACAGATCTTGAGGCAAGCTTGGGTTAAAGCTGTCAATATATCCAAATCATCACCTCAGTTAACTTTTCTGCATTCTTCCTAATACCGGTGTACCAATGTATGCTGAAATCAAACGTGTGAGTGATACAGTAATTGGTGTTGCTACTCAATGCGTTCAATCCAAACATATTTTTCAAGCAAAAAGACAATATTGCGATAATTTATGTCTTAGAATGAACGTTAAACTTGGTGGTATGAATTCATTCATTGAACCAAGTTGTATGCAGTTTGTTACGCAACGCCCGACCATCGTATTGGTTGCAAGCGTCTCACATCCTGCTCCTGGTGGTGACGAGTCTCGCCCATCCATTGCTACTCTATACACTTCAATGGATGCAAAAGCATCTCGTTATGCCACTTCTATTAGTGTTCAAGCAGGTAGACAAGAAATCATCTCTGACTTGTCAAGTATGGTAAAGGGGCTATTGAAAACCTTTTACAGAGCTGTGGAAGGAAACCAGAAAGAATTTGTTCTATCGAAAAGGTATCTAAGAGGGCCAATTTGAACAAGTGATGGATTTTGAAATCGAAGCCGTAAGATGTATGTACATATTTTTTTCTAAAGTTATTTGAAATTTACAACATCCATCTTTATTTTCATTTTCTTAAAAAACAGCTGCATGTGCATCTCTTGATGAATTATAAACCGACCATAACCTTTGTGATTGTACAGAAACGACATCACACTTGCCTTTTCCCTGTGGATAAGAAAGATTCAGAAAATACAGGAAACTGTCCGGTTGTTACGGTTGTTGAATCAACAATAACGTATCCTTTCGAATTCGACTTTTATCTACAGAGCCACGCTGGAACGAGAGGAACTTCGCGTCCAACACATAATTACGTTTTGTGTGATGAAAACCGATTCAATGCCGATTCACTTCAAACTTTATCATACAATTTATGTTATTCATTTGCGCGATGTACATGTGCAGTTTATATTGTCCCACCAGTGTCTTATGCGCATTTAGTTTGTTCCAGGGCCAGGTTTCATTCGAGAAGTGAAATTTTAGATGATATAGATTCAGAAAATAGGAATTCTGTAATATCTTATGGTATGGTGAAACCTGAGTTACAAAGAGTTATGTACTTATTCAGGATTATTCAGCAATAGTATGCTTATTTGTAGAATTATTTTATGTAAATTAGAATTTTTGAGTCAAAATATTGATATATTCATAATTTGCGGTTTTTTATATTCAAACATGACTAATTATAATGAGCAATGAATTCAATAACTAATTGTGAGTCATTTTTCGATACAATTGAACTCGCCCAAATTTAATCCAACTTTAAGTAATATCGTTCAAAGATTCACTTAATGAATTTATTGCTACTTCATAGACGAGATTTCGTTCATATTTGAGGATAGCGAATAATGATCGAATCTTTCTTTTGGACGGCAAATTTGAATTTTTAATATTTAGATAAGCTCATTCCTTCATGTATCTAAAATTAGTTTAATTAATTCAGTAAATAAAAAATATTGTTCCGGAATCTGTTAAAATTTAAAATTATTTTCATATCCTTAAAAATAAAATTTTATGAGGAATACTTGCCTGCAATGAATTAAGGATATACTGTAAACCGATTGGATTTTTAATTAATAAGCTTCATATATATAATGGGTAAAGCTCTGAAGAGAAATAATTGATTTCTTAATAATGACATGATGTTGGGTGGCAGATAGATTAATTAAATCAAATATATGATATAGTCCAACTTTGGGTGTCCAGGTGATGCGAATACATATATGTTTGTGCCACATATTTTTAGACTTACATACAGTAGTAGCTTGATCGCAGCATAATAGGTACTATGCAGTTACTGCATAATAAGGAAAGTTTCTGTAAAGTTGATTCGAGGAAAAAGTACAATATTTACCTGCCAAGAAATTTTATATGAATAGAATAGGAATTTCCGTTCGAAATTCAAAATAGATTTTCGAATATTAAAAAACTTCAAAAAGTTTATTCAACATTCGAAGATGAATATCTAAACTTGATTTCATATATTTATCTATAAACGGACTATACAGTCTTCAAATGGTAACTCTTTATCATTTAAGATTTCGTCAGTAAAGGTAATGATTATAAACCGACAAAGTTATTTATGTACCTCGATTTATTTTTTTTACATACCTCAGAAAATGTTACGAACAGAATGAGGTTAAACATTTTTCTGACCTGTATAATGCGTCCGTCAGTAGTGCATCGACCATTGCTGTCATCTTCCTTTTATTTTAGAAATCAAGAATACTTACAATTTGTTGGTTGATTTTTTCGCAAATTTATATAAATAGTAATCAAAATATAACTCTGTGAATAGCAACATAGAAAGAAATGATATATGGTATTTTTAACTTTTTTTTTTCATTTTAAACCAAAATTTGATGACAAGACTAGACGATTAGAGAATATCTCTTTCTTTACAAATAAATGCAAGGAATAGCATGGCAGACATTTGTACAGTATGATTGGTCAATTTTATGTCGATCATTTCCTAATTATCATTAAAATAATTGATTTTGATTGGTTATATTTTATTATTAAAATAATATAATATTAATATCGCATTATTTTATAAAAATTATTGATTTTTCATAAATATTTCAAGAGCTATTTTAAATTGTTCTGTAACTTGAGAATCAAATAATAATGTTTGCTTTGATAAATCTTCAGGTTTATCATTTTCTATTAATTGAATTTCATCTTCTTGATCATTTTCAACTTTAAAATTTTCTTCAGTAATTCTAGAAATAATAGATTTTACATTATTATTAATTTCATTTTAATATATTTTAAACAATATAAACATTTATACTCAAGATATTGTAAACAATATTGATGATAAATATGACCATATGGAAGAGAAATAAACTTCATTAAGATGTAAGAAGTAAAATCATTAGATGTCTAATTGTAATATTTTACAAAAATCTTGTAGATGATACTTTTATAATAAATTAAATGGTAGATATTCTGAACTAAAAGCCATTGGTAAATGTCATTCATCTACATTCATATTAAGAGCTGCAAGATAATATGAAAGCTTATTTTTTCCATATTGATTAATTTTTATTCATTTGTTTTTTCCAATATTATTATTAACCTTTGTAAATAATTTTAAAAGAAAAATAAATGCTTTATTAGTTAAACCTATTAAATCTTTTTTACAATAAGAATATTTTTTTATTGCAATAAATATATCTTAAAATACATTATTATGACGAAAATAATTGATAATATAAGCTATTTTTGATATTTATTTATATATATCTATTTCTCTTATTTGTCTTTGAATTAATAAATAATATTTTCTATAGAATAATCAGTAAATGCTATAAGAAGTTTTTTAAAATATTAAGAATAGGATGATTAATACTTTCTCAATACTAAACATCTGAAAGAAAAAATAATGGTGCTTTATTATAATTTTTTCATTTAAATTAAGCAAATAAATACTATATTCTTATATAAGCTTCAATATATGTTTTCTAATTATCAGATCTAAAAATTATTGAATAAATATTTAAACTAAAGAAATAATATAACAAATTGGCACAATTTTTTCTTTAACATATGAAGCAACATTTTTCAAGTATCTAATATTAATTTTTCAAGGACGAGATTTATTAGCAAGCTTTTTTTTTATTCTAAAAATATATTAGTATGCAGAATTAAAAAAATCATAAAATAATAAAATAACAATTTTATGGCTGTTTAAAGATACATGTAAATGTCTTATAATTGGAATAAAAAAACTAATACACTCTGGAATTTTAATCTAATTATTCTTTTTTAATTGTTATTGTCTTTGTAATATAGTAATTACTTTCTGAGAATATATTTGACCTGACCAATCAGTAATTAATGGAATAATATTATGCTTAAGATAATCACAAAATTCAGGAAAAGATACAAATATTTTCATAGTATTAATATATGCTTCTATTAAATGCAAATTAAGCTTAATAAAATCAATTAATATAGTATTACTAAGTTATTAAAGAGCTATATAATGATTCTTTAGAAATTAAAGAATTGGTATCAATAAGTAATGGATTATATATATAGTTTCAATTTGTATCTACATTATATAAAATAGAATTGCATTTGCTATGGATATAAAAATAGTAAGAATAGTAGTCATATATGCAATAGAACTAGTTGTTATTATTATTAGCATTCTTAATTTATGAATATTATGATAATTATTAATATTTGCAATTATTGCATTTGTCTGATATTTTAAGAGTTCTTTTGTAACATTATCCCTATAAATTAAGAATATAATATTCTTCTCATGCTGATTTTCTCTTAATGTAAAATTTAATTGCATATTAGATAAAGTATTAATAGCTCAATCATATATACCTAAATGATTCAAAAATATTACGATATCTTTTTTTAGTGTACTAATATGTTTATTCCCAATTCTAACAAGAAAATAATATAAAAAAAGTATTCTTTCTACTTTTACAAGATAGTATGATCCAAGAAGTCCCTACTATTTAAAAAGGTTAATTTTTTAAATATGTTAAAGAATAGTGTAAAGTTAGTATCTTTTGATTTCATATTCTTCTTAAATAATTTCCAATCATAAATTGATAATATATTTTCTTTTTTTTCTCTTATATATAAAATCCATATTATTAATCTAACACTTTCAATAAAATCAATCTCACAAATTCCATTTACTTCTGATATTAATTTATCTTTAAGTCCATCAAGATCTATCTTTGAATTATTATATTTAATCTCTTTTATTATTAACCTGAGTTTGCTATCCTTAGAATCAATTCTTTTCATTATTAATTTGTCTTGTATTTAACCAAATTCTCAGTATTATTTTAAGGTAATAGTATTCTTAAAATTCTTAGAATATGTTCTATTTACAATACAGCTCATATAGTAATTATGATAAAATTGAGTATTGCTTAATTGTCAGGTAAAATCTGTAGTTTTGTGCTGTAAGGCTTTTATTTAGCTTCTACTGTAAACTTCTGAAACTTTGTTTCACTTCCTTCTATCCATAAATAATATATAGTTTAGAAAGTTTTTTCCAATTTGAATTTTCTATTATAACCTTTAAAATTGCTAAATGTACCTGTTAAAAATTATATGATTAACAGAATTAGTTTCAAAAAAATACTATAATAGACTATTAGAAATGTAATTGAAAATTTTTTTTAGTATCATATATTTAAACAATATAAAAAGTCAAGTTATATAATTCTATATAATAGTCAATTATGCAAATATTTGATATGTTACAAGGAATAAAAAAAGTTTGCGTGATTAAAAAGTAATGAACTAGTTTATAATTTTAATGAAGCCTTAATTTAAGCAGAATTTGAAATATTATCTTTCTCTAATGATAAAAAAAAAATAAAATTCTGAAAATTCTATAAATATTAGCTTGGATTAAAATTTTGAACTAAAATTCTACTTACATTACAAATTTTAATATATGAACAAATAATATAAAATTGATGAGTTAGTTTCTTTTAGGATCTAAATTAAATAACATACTTTAAGGTAATTCCAATTTATTAAAAATATCCTAAGGATTTTTAAATCTCATCTATTTCAATACAAGGGCTAATTTCTAGGAATGCAATAAAAAGACTTGTAATTTTAGAACATAGATCCTAAAGTACTATATTGTGATCCTAATAAAGGTTAGAATCTAATAGCCTCAAAAATAATCCAATAATTACTACCTCATATTCGCATATTCCTTTATAGAATATTGTGTTATATTCATAATTTAAATGAATTTATTAAGAATATAATGAGATCCAGCTCTCTTTATGAAAAGAATATTATTCACTACAAAAGCAATTCCAAAGGACTCAATAATAGATATAAATATTAAATAAAATTAAAAGTAATAAATAAAGTATAATTACATTTTTTTTATAATTTATAAATTACTTTCTGATTCTAGCAAAACAATAAGGCTAATATAAAGAATAAAAATCTTGGGCAGATTACTAATAAAACATTTGAATAAATTCTTGCAGAAAATTCATTCACACAAATATTATTATTTTTTTTTTATAAATGATACTATTAAAATATGTTATAAAAACAAATTTGATAGAATAAGCATTCAAAGGTAACTTATTGATAAGTATGTATACAATGGTATTTAATCTTTCACAAATTCAAATTCTTTTATTTAAAGCATTTAAGAAGAAAGGAGACATTTTGTACATTAATAAATTTATTTCAAATGATTATTTTATTAAAAGAATTATTTTATTATATGATTAAAAGTTGTGATTTAAAGCAACCATTTATATCTTAACTAGAGTTTGCAGTTTATGAGAGACTTTATTACAGTTTAGCATTAAATAATTGATCGTATAACTAATGCAATTAAACTTTAAATTTCATTTAATTATATTAAGAAAAAAGAAGTTTAATTTTTATTAATTAAATTAGTATTTTAATTTAATTTTTCTTTCAATTAATTTTTATTTTAATTTGTATTTTATTTATTTTATTTTAATAATTGATTTTTTTGATTTTTAAATCTTATTTTTTTTTGTTTATTGATTACATTTAATAGATTTTAAATTTAAATTTTTTTAATAATTTTTGTTTTTAATCTTATTTAATACTCTAAATTTTTTTTTATTAATTATATTACTAATATTTTACTTTATTTATTAATTTTTAATAGTTTATTTATTTTTATATTTTAAATTTTAAATTTATTTTAATGATTTTGTATTTTTTAATTTAATTTTTTATTTAGTTTTTTTAATAAGTATTATTAAAGTTTGTCAAATTTAAATAATAATACTAAACTAATAGCATTTTATATATTTTTTTATTCTATTTAAACTTTAAATAAAATGATTAAAGTTATTAAATAATATAAAAAGTGAATTTATGTATTATTATTATTATGAATTCTTTAAATACTAAACTAACCTTAACGAAAATTAAGATCTGAGTAATTTTAGACCTTCTGAACAACTTTATTTAGACTATAAAAGACGATTTTCTTGAATTAAAGTGCTAAAATAATGCAAAGCATTAAAAAAGTAAATTTGTATATTATTAGTATTATAAACACTACAATATCAAACTAACCTTAACAAAAATTGAAATTCAGGTAATTTAAAACTTATTAAATAACATTATTTAAGATATCTTTATATGTTTTATTTGACCAAAATTTTATATTTCGTCTGAAATAATTTGTATAAAAAAAGTAAGAGAATTTTTTTTGCAAAAAAATACTACTTAAAATTTTTTTCTATAATCTGAAATGTACAAAATTATTAATAAATAAGTGGTTATTTTATATTTAATTTGATTTGTATTTTTTGATATTTGTGTTTTTTTATTAAAAGAAAATTTTTTTTAAAAAAAAAAGATCAAATCAATTATAGTATTTACAAATATACAAAAAGAGTGAAATAAACAAAAATTTTGTAATACAAAAAATTAAAATAAACATAAATTAAATATTTAAAATATATAATTTATTAACAATTATTTTCAAAATAAAATGGATTGATAAAGATTAGCAAAATCAATAAATATATATTTTATTTAAAATATAATGGTTAAATTTAATATAATACAAAAGTATCAAAGAAAAGCTTAAATCACAAATTTATTCTAATGATAATATAATAGCATAGCTATAGCTGTAGTTATAGTGCAGCTGTAACTGTAGCTTAAAAATCAGCTATATAAACTTTAAATTCTATATTCACAAGATGTAATACCAAAATCAATCAAAAATATATAAAGATTACTATAGATCTGTATATCCAAAGAACAAATTAAACAAAAACGTGAATAAATGCAAAAATAGTCATCAAAATTTCACATAATCAAAAGTATACTTTTATCAAATTATGTTTATTATAATGATGATAATAATAAATAAAATATTTTATAAAATACTAATTTAAATATAATAAAATACATAAATATATATTAATCACCTTTTTCATGTTCTTAATTATAACCATTATTACTACTATGAATATTACTGAGACTTCTTTTATTTTTTCTTTTTACATAATTCAAAATATTTTAAAATATTTTATTTTTATTTATAATTGATTTATCATAAAATATTAAAGTATGAAAAATATTGACCTTCTTCTCCTTTACCATATCCTTGATGATATTTATTACTACAATCACAACTATTACTAAGGTCTCTTTTTACTAATTTTACATAATTAAAAATAAAAATAAATTGATTTTTTTTTGAAAACAATATAATTTACCTTCTTAATCATTAATATCTTTTTTATTAATAAATTCAGGATAATCAAAAAAAAGTGAGTTTTCAATAATTTCTTTAGTAAGAGAAGTGCTAACAGATAATGTTATAATACTAATTAATATATTTGTAGTAGTTAATAATATAGTATTTTTGATAACAATATTATGAGTAATGTGCTGTAAGAATCAGATCAGATCAAAACATTAATTCCTAACTATTATTTTTTTTACATTTTTTTTACCAGAATTTTAAATATATATAGATGCAAATTATATTAGCTTTAATATTATATCTTTTGGTTAATATTAAATCAATTCCACCAGAAAAAACTTGTTCTATTAGAATATTTGTTACTTTATTAAAAAAGTATTTGTTAATGTTAAATAACTAATAATTTTTTTTATCTATAATTATAAGATAATCTTTAGTTATTATAGCTAAATATAGATATTCAATTTCATATAACTATATAATTTAATTAAATTAATAAATTTTATAAATTTTATAATATATCATTAAATATATACCTTTTATCAAAGAAGAATATCTTGATTTTATATTGTTCAAGATACATTTAAATATAATTTTACTATATCTTATTTAATTATTTATTTTTTACCTAAAATATAATTTAAAATTATATTACTCTTATCAATATTTTCAACTTCTAAATCATTTTTTGTGAATGCATATTTTGTATTGTAAATATTAAGAACAGTTTCTATAACATAATGAAAAAATCTTTATTTGCATATTTTATCTTTATAATAATCAAGCTTTAATAATAGAATAAGTACTATATAAAATTAATTAATTAATATAGTTAGTTTATTAAAATACAAATATGTAATAATTATAATTTTAATATAACTTACTAGTAGTAACTGTATATATATTAAATTATCAGTTTTTACATAATATATTTCTAATTTTTTTTAAACCTGTTTTTACAATATTTACTATATCACTAGAACTATCAGTTTTTTTACAATATACTATAAGTTTATCCATCAAATAATTGTATATAGTATAATATTAGAAAGTACAAGATATTTTACAGTTAAAACTTGTTTAGTAGTTTGTATAAAAATCTAAATATTATTATAAATAAATAATAAATTAAATAAATTAAAATTAATAATAAAAAATAAGGTTTAAATTTATTTTTTACCTTTAAAATAGATTTAATTTCTTCAATTTTTTTCTATTCATTATCAGTAAGTTCAAATATTCAAAGTTTTTTATCTGAACTTGCAATTTAACTATAAATTTACGAAGCTAATTAATTAAATATAATAATTAATATAATAATAAAATTAATTAAATAATAATTTATGAAATAAAAATATATGTTGAAATTATTTCTTCAATATTTAAATTTATATTTATATTACTTAATATATAATCTTTAGTTTTATTTCTTCTACTTTAATTTTATTTAAAATTACTTATATAATTATATTTATAATATAAGTAATATAATAATAATAAGTATTAATAGCATTAAAAGTAATATTATTATCTTGACATATGATATTCAAATTCTTCATAATAATATCATTATTTCTAACATGATCACTTATAAAAATTAAAAAAGAAAATTTATTTATTAATATATAATTATAAAAATAATTAATTTTTAATATATTAAAAACTTTTTTAAATTTTTTATCTTTGATAAAGTTCTAAATTCATTATAATTTTATATAAAAGTATCACAAAGATTTTGCTAGAATGAAAACCATAAAATTTATAAAATCAAGTAAATTATTTTGAAGTTTTTAATCTTTTGTAATCTAATAGATTATAATTACTAAAAAAGAATAACTATTTGTAGATGTCTATGAATTTAAAATAAATAAAATTTTTTAGGTATATTCTGTTATAATATAAATATTTTTGAAGGAATATTTTTATATATTTTGAAAAAATTTCTTCATTTTTATTTGTTCTTTTTTAAAAATTTTTATTATATTTTTTTAATATATCTGCTGAAAAAATTAATGTATTTGAAATTAAGAATTTTATTATTTGTTGAAAATACTTGTTTATAAGTATTATGAATGGTTAATCATCAGTAATTAATAAATTTATGTAAGTTTTCTTGCGTAAATTTAAAGAATATCAAATATAAATTAATAAAGATAAATATAAAAAAAAATAAATTATAATATAATATATAGATTACATAATTTTATTTTAATATTAATAATTATATTCAACTTTAAATTTTAGTCTTTATATCACTTCTATTAAAATGAAGCCATATAGTCTTTAAATAATAAATAATTTTATTTTTTTAAAATTTTCATTACTAATATTAAAAAATATTTTATTATATAAGTCTATTATATTATTAATAAATGGTAAAGATTTAATTTTCTTTTTTTAATTAAATTAAATATCAAAATTTAACACTTTGTATTTTAAATAAATTTTGGTAATATATAATATATTATAATATTGATTTTCTTAAAAATAATTAAATAAATTAAATGATAATAAAAAAAATTAGTCATTTTAAAATTTTAATAATAAATTTTATTACAAAAATAAAAAATTGAAAAGAGTTTAAATAGACTTTTTAAATATTTTATTCTTTATAATATTTATATCAATTTATACCTCATTTAAAAATTCTTCATTTAGATTTGATGATTTATCAAAACATTTAAAAATTATATTAATACTATCATATCTAATCCATTTTTTATTTTTATAATCTTAAGATATAATAAATTAATCAGTCCAAATTGCTATATATATAATATTAAATCCTTCTTTATCAAGATATTTAATATTTTCAAATTTATCATAAGAAATCTATTCTAATAATTGCTTTTTATTTTAAGTATTTAATTGAGTTTTTTGAATAAATTTATCAATAAATTTATTTTTACTAGTCTAATTAGAAAATCTTTGCTGAAATAAATTAGAATAACATTCTTATATTAATTATATCCAATATTATTTATATTATAATTTGAGCAAATTCCTTTTTTCTAAATAATATAATAGTAGAGTTCTAAAAATAACTCACATAAACTCACATATTTGATTCGCATAATTATGCATAATTATAAATTTAAGTTACATATAATAAATAAGTACTTTAAATTAAAGGTATATAGGATAATTTTAACTCAAAACTCAACTTGACTTGACTCATTAGGAACACTATATAATAGTATATTATAATTATTATTTTATTTTTATTTTAATACATAAAAATATAATATTTATTTAATAAATATATTTATTAAATATATAAATAATATTTTAAATCATTAATTTAATTATATATAATTAAAAATAAAAATTAACTTATCTTCTAATAAAATTTATTTTTTAAATAAAAAATTTAGTTGACTTTAAATTACAATAACAAGTATAATAAATATTAAAAATAACTTACTATTTATTATATTATTAATTATAATTTTAAATAAAAATTTAAAATTACAGTAATAAGTATAATTAAATACTGATAATTAATAAAATAATTTACTAATTAATAAAATTTATTTTTTTAAATAAAAATTTAGTTGACTTTAAAATATAGTA
>CAJVPP010001809.1:0-17776 GCA_910592005.1 Funneliformis mosseae
AATATAATAAATATAATTCATCTATCTAATATGTCAACTTGATCAATGTTGACAACTTTAGCAACTCTGTCAACTTCATCAACTTCGTCAACTATGTCGATCATTTAGATCACATGACTTTATTTTAGCACAGTCACGGATCACGGCTTCAACACCCGGTTGCATCCGTTTTAAACGCAAACCGGTCTTCGTAACATAAATCCGGATGGTCCGAAAGAGAAAAAAAAAAATTGGGGGAGTTTTTTTGTTTTTGAATACCGAAATAACGAGATCGCAATTTACAAGTTTTTTAATGGGCTTTTTTTTTTAAAAAAAAGAAAACTTGACATGATTACACACCCTACCCTAATAGCGGTCTCATCTAATCAATTTCCAAAGTTTATAAAAAAAAAAAAAAAAACATTACGAAATTATTACCTACATTTAAGGAATTGATGATCATTTTATTGAGGTGGAATCCATTAATACATTTTTTTTTTTTTTTTTGAAACAAACATCCAACCGCGTGAACTGCATAACCAAAATTGAAATCTAAGTTTCATGTAATCGAGGGGGTACAAATTTCTAGACTATTCGATCACGTACGATGTACCCATTTTAGCAAATTAAAATTTTTGAGGAGGCAATTTTTTTTTTGTTTAGCTTACCCCTGCAGAATCCTCATGTGTAAGGGATAATATCTAAACTTCTCTTTAACAGAAAGAGACGATTAGATACTCATTGTTTACGTAAAAAAAAATAAAAAAAAAGTACGTGGGGTATCATCAATTTCTTAGAAAAAAAGTATGTGTTAAATTTTTTAATTATTTACATTTCCTTTTCTTGACACTAAAATAATACAATAAAGAGATAGCAAATTGAAATGTAACGAATACTATGTCAAACATTGTCCGTTTGATTTGTGAAATCCAAAATCGGAACCGTGTAAATAAAATAATAATCTCACTTTTTTTAAACTATTGCCGGAATATAAATTCCGAAAATTTCACAATGAATTTTGGGATTGATAAGCGTCTCGTGATGTATCCCGTGATCAATTACCTGCATTTCAAATAAAGTAAAATAAAATAAAATAATATTTGTACCAAATGAAGCCATTTTATTATCAGTATAATAATAAAAATAACTGATGTGTCTTATTGTAAAAAAAAAAAAAATCATCAGTAATATATAGTATGTATGTAACTAAACTAATTTTTTTTTTTTTATATGTATTAAACAAATAGTTTAAATAGTTGAGGTTACATATACAAAAGGAAAAAGCCTTTAACTTTTTTTTTTTTTTTTTTTTTTCCGATGTGGCACTGCCAGTAACTTTATTAAATTTATATATAAGGAAATACAGAGTAAATCGAAAATAAATCTATGCTAAGTACTAGCTATCCCGTAGTTATATTACAAACCCGTTTGAATCGACCTATCATCGTCTTTTTTTTTTTTTTATATGTATTAAAAAAATGTTTTAAATAGTTGAGGTTACATATACAAAAGGCAAAAGCCTTCTTTTTTTTTTTTTTGAATCGACCTATCATCGTTTTTTTTTTTTTTTTTTTATATATACAAAAGGCAAAAGCCTTAACTTTTTTTTTTTTTTTTTTTTTTATATGTAAAGTATTTAAAACAAAATAGTTTAAAATAGTTGAGGTTACATATACAAAAGGCAAAAGCCTTAACTTTTATTTACCAACTTAAATTAAACTGCACACATAAAAAAAAAAAAAAAAAAAAAACCTATTGTATAAAAACAAAAAAATTTTTTCCTTATAAAAAAGACCCTATCGTGGTGGTCACTTCCAATAACGAAAAAAATATCAAAAAAAATTTTTTTTCTGCTTTCTTTTCAAATCATTTCTCCTCTATCTTCATTTTTATATGTAAAGATTTGTTTGTATACTTTGAGTATATATAATCTTTGAAAGAAACCGCAACTATTTGATTCGATTCTCGTTTGAAGAAAAAATAATATTCGAAAAAGCTTCTTAACAGCTTAATCACATCGACTTAATAAAAAAAATATAAAAAATTTGTATAAGAACCGAGCAAATTTTTGTCGAAGAAAAACAAAAGAGTTTCTTAAAAATCCAAACTTTTTTTTCATTTATTAATTCACGAATACTATTATTCCGTAAATTAAAAATCCTTCACAAATGAGTATCTCAACAAAAAATTATGAAAGATACGAAAATTTTGGAATCCATCCAGAATCAGATAATTTTTGCGGTGCCTATAATGGCTTTTCCGCGAAAAGTGATAAAAATCATCAAGTATCTTATACTAATGCGCCAAGCACAACTAATAATTACAAACATCATTCTACAACCTCTTTTGCAACTGAATCGACATCTTACAATTCACAATCTATCGGTCATAACGCTAATAATGAACAACAGATGATTTTAGAACAAAATCTATCAACATTTGTTCCCCAACTTAATAGACCTCCAATTAAAGCACCTAGCATGACTAATTCTAACTCTCTCCAAATAAAGATTGAAATTCCCGGTTATACAATGATTTTAATTCCCAAATCTTCCCCATTGGCAAGTTTAGCTGGTTTAGACGTGCAACATCAACTTCAACCAAACAATAATTATTCTTCTTATTCGGTTATTCCACCACAATTAAATCAAAGACAGAATCATTCCTTTACAGCAAATGGATATGAATCTACACCTTCTCTATTGAAAAATTTAACCAGTTTAGACGTGCAACATCAACCAGATAATATTCATTTGGATGATTCTCGTTATTCGGTTATTCCACCGCAATTAAATCAAGAACAGAGTCATTCCTTTACAGCAAATGGATACGAATCTACACCTTCTCCATTTAAAAATTTAACCAGTTTAGACGTGCAACATCAACCAGGCAATGTTCGTTTAGATGGTTATTCTTATTCGGTTAATCCACCACAACACTATTTTTCTGGTTAAGGAGAAACTTCTTTTTTTTTGAAAATATTATTAACAATCATAATCACGTTTCAAACAATGTACAACCCAACGTCAACGATAAAACAATTTCCACATGATTTCTAATTTATATAATTAATTTCAACAAAATATTTCTTTTATTTGTATTTGATTTATTATTTGTTATGACAATGTATGATTTATTACCTTATAAATAAACCTCAATTAAGTTTTAAAAAATTATTTTCGGAAATAATAATTATATTTATATTTTATGAACATGAAGATTTTGTTTTTTTTTAAGATTTTCAGACGCACTGAAACTTTGCTATGCTTACATTTTTTAAAAAAAAAAAAAAAAAAAATTGATTTTAGGTAAACAATATATTTTTATAAATAACCAAATATATATAAATTATTTCAATTTAAGTTGAAAATAAACTAATTTAATAACAATTTTTCGTGTCATTTTAATCTTGGTTTGGATATTAAAAACGATTTAAACGAAGACAAAATTTACAATTAAATTAGGTAGGCAACTTTAACGTTTAGAGCGGAAAATCGGGTTAAAAAAAAAGAAAACAACTATTCGTTTAGGATGATTTTTGAAATAAAATATTTAATCTAAATAAAAAAACTTAAAGAACTTAAAAATTCCAACATTCAATTTATTAATTCACAACTTTATTAAGCCCTTTCAATGAACTGAATTTTATAATATACTCGCTAATTAAAATAAAGAATAAAAATAATTAATTATAAATATAAAATGAGAGGTTAAAAAAAAATAAGAATATGGATTTAGGATAACAACAATACTAAGAATATTGATCTGGGTAATAATTTTTCAAATAAATATATAAATACTATAAACATAATTTTTTTTATTTTCTATATAAACGCGTTTTTTACATAAAAATATTGAGACACACTTGTTATCTAAAGTAAATGTCATTCTTAAAGACCAAGTAGATACTTTGTAGCATAATTTTAGAACTTTGATCAAATAAATTGAATAAGTAAAGTTGCTTAACAGATATAAAAATATTTAAATATTAATTTTCATCATGCTTGAATAAGTATTCATAGAGTTAATAAACTTTTTTTTAATGAAATTTTACTATATGTGTATATGATTTTATGTCTTTTATAAAATTTTTTGTGTTTGTTTATTAAAAACAAATAAATTATATACTGTGATATAATTACAATAAATTTTAAAGTTTTTTTTCTTTTTTTATGTGAAATTACATTTAATTTTTTTTTTTTTTTCGTGAATTAAAACTTATTTTGGCTGCGAATTTGAGCCAATCATATTTACAATTATCCTTATTCTGTCTAGAACCTACATAAATAATTTTTTTAAAGTACGTATTACGTGATAGGTACAGTTGCAGTTAACCGTCCTAGCGTCGCCCTGAAAAAATGGTAGCCGGATTTTATTTGCCGGGTCACATATACTTATTAGGGTGACGTTAATTGTGACAATTAGCATTTTTCTCACAAAAAATTTCCAAATCCTTAATAAACTGAAGAACAGTTGGGATGTGACGCGATGTTACAAATTTCCTAACCTCCTTAACTAATCCTAATTCTACTCTAATCCTAAACCCTAACTTTAATACTAACCCTAATAATAAATACCTGGCAAATATAATATGGCTATCATTTTTGACTAAAATTAAGAGCTTAAAATGCAATAAAATCTCAATTTTGTTAAAAAATTCCCGGAACTTGATTTTCCTAGTTAGAAATTCTAAATTAAACTCCTTAAAACCACAAATTAACTTTTAAAGCCACGAATTAACTTTAACACCTCATATATTAATAGAACAGGTCTCTTTTAACGATTTTTGCTTGACTAATTTAGAAAGATTTACAATAAATATCCAATCCATTTCTAAAAATAAAACAAATTTAACAACCTGTTTTGGAGTTCATAAGAAAAATATTTTTTTTATGAACAGTTTTTATTTCCGAAATTTCCGAAAGGTTGTTTTTTTTAAAAAAAAAAAATCAGCTGTGTTCTTAATTAACGTGAAATAATTAATTCCGTAGCACATCATTTATAATCCATTTCGAAATCTTTCGTGTTGGAATAGCTATTCGAGACACACGCTCTACCGGTCAGTGAATGCGGTAAATGTTTTCGATTTAAATGTTGGAATTGTGTGAGGATAGCGTTTTGAGTAATATTGAGATTAAGATTAGGATTTGGAACGAATTAGTAATCTTAATTGAATTAAATATTAGACCATGTGAATCAAAAATACTTAAGGGTTAATTTTATTTTGTTCATCCTAGCTTTAATATTTCTACTAACAAAGCATTGTGCGAGCACATGATCTGATACTATGTCACATGAAGTTGATTTTAAACAAATTCGATTTTTTTTAGCGAATATATTTTAAACGTGACACGAAAATAATGCATGTGTGGCTGAAGTATATCTATACACGTTAATATTTAAATATGTTTGATAATTTCTGTTTTTATTTTTAAAAATAATGATTTATAAAAAATATTTTCTCGATTACATAAAATTTCCTCCCAAAAAAAAATTACACGTCACAATACAATGAAAAATTTGGTATTTTATATTTAGAAAAAAGCAACGACAGCTGCAACCAAACCAGCAGCCGCGACATTAAACATTTCATCTTTCAAAGCGGAACCCGTATTCGGTACCGGTGTCGTACTAGGAGTCGTATTATTAGGATTCGTTCCAGGGGTCGTTCCCGTAGTTGATCCCGTGCCCGATACCGTTGGTGATGCTTTTGAAAATTAAGGTTTATGAGGGTTATATAATTTTTTGGTTCTTGTATTTATTACGGAAATTTGATTTTACCTGATGTACCAGTAACAGCAGTGTCAGAATTTATAGGAGTTGGATTGGCAGCAGGGTCAGAATTTGTAGGAGTTGGATTGGCAGCAGGGTCCGTAGTAAGAGGTGGTGTATCTGGTGGACCTTGAGAACGAATAGCAGGTAAACAAGAAATTATGAACAAAGCGATAAAGAATAAAGTGATGGATTTCATTTTCGCAAAATTTTTTCTTTTAATTTGATGAATAAGTTTAATTTTTTTTTTATGACCAGTTGATTGAGTGAAGAAAAGATGAAGAAATTTTCAACTCCTTTTATAAGGATTCGTAAGTTAACGAAAAATAAATAAAAATCATATCCACCATAGGAATATACAAATATAGCATGGTGAGAATTTTTGACGATTTCTTGTCATTATTTAATTTTACCAATTATACTTTCATAAAGAGCGAGCCGATAACAAAAATGATAAATCATTTTAACAATACAAATTCCGAATGGAAGTTTCTATAAAACTAATTGACTTGCTTTAACGAGCGAGATAATGAATCATTTTAACCATAAAAATTCCGATTATCGATGTAATACATGCGTTAATTTCTTAATTCCAGACTGCAAAGTATTGTACATGTATTTTCTTTGTTACTTTTTATAACTTATTGTGAAAAAGTTAATTTTGAAGCTATCTAGGTTGACACATGATCAGTATCATGATATCATCGATTTCCTTTTCCTTTGGGTGATTTATTTGTAATTGGGAAATATGACCAAATTCCTGAATAGATCTACTTCGAGGATGATTTATTATCACAATGAGAATTTTTAAAATGAGAATACCCGATTATGGATGCCAAGCTGCTGCTGCCAAGATGAACTCGAAAAATTTTCAATGTGTCAATGAACACTAATATGGGTTGTCACGTGATATGATCATCATTATATTGATCTCGATACTTTGTCAAAACAAAAAAAGCAACTTTCCTTCAACTCCTGGACCATTGGATGTCTTCTATTCCTGCAGTCATGAAATCTTGGAATGTCGAAGTTAACTATCACATATGCTTTCTTCGACATTCACAACATATGACTGAAATAACCTAGGAAATTTGAGAGCAAAGTATACCGTATAAACTTTGATTGGGAATTCATGAATTAGTCTTGGTGAATTATATTGTAGAGAAAACGGCAAAAAGGATACATTAGAAATTGCGGCGAAATTGGTTGTAAATTGCAGGAATGACTGCGCCATGAATATCGCAATGCTGCGTCAAGTTACATATCACTTTTGTAGTCGCGTTCTTATTATGCTTGGCTTTCTCAAAATATTTTTCGTCAGCGTTTAGAAAAAGTATATAACTGTAATAGAACACAAAAATAATAATCCAGAACTGATTTTTTTGTAAAACTTTAAATTGTTGAGTTAATTTTCGTATAAAAGATAACAAACTATTAAAGATTTTTTTTTTATTTTTAAACTTTAGAAAACATTCAACTTATCAAGAAATGTTGGAGTGGGTAAAAACTAGTAATCTTAAGATAATGTTGGATGGACTATTCGGTGATCCTTCTACAAAATTTTTTACTGCTGAAGGTTACATCTTTACGGTTGTTGCATCGCGTTCATTTATTTCATTTGCCAAAGACTTATTCCAGAGGTATAATTTAGAAATCAACTTTTGTCCTTTATACTTATTTTATGCGCGATTGCAACTTTAATGGTAGGAGTATTAATCCAAATTCTTGTATAAATACCATTACTGTGCAGAAAACCACATATCGAGATGATGCTTACTATTACTGATTTTGCATTAGGTGAAGCTGATTGCTGAAGAATTAAAATTGCATGAATTGAAATAAACACAATTTCAATAATTAATTTAATCACTCTTTTTTTTTTTATTTATATTTTAGTTTAACATCTCACAGATGAATTTCAGAATTCGTTCTTTCCAAAGTAGCTAACTTATGATTTATATAGTCATTTTTTTTATTCGACGAGTAAAAACCTTATCGTATATAATAATAACAAGATTTTTTCTTTTTAAGACATAGAAAATTATTTTAATAATTCACGATGGTCTATATCATGGCATGGCAACACATTTCAACTACCACAAATTCTGACGGTTCAATGATCCCGGCAGCCAAAAATCCAAGGTTTTAATATACCAATAACGATAGCATTAAATTAGCGTTGCAGCTAAATGTGTTGCATTAAGTGCTTTGTATTATGATCTTGTAATTAATATTCATATGCATTAATATAAAATTACATCGGAAATAGGTCATATAATTTTCAAATATGGATTAATACCATAAAAGGAAATTCAAAAAAAAAATTTTTAGATTCTCGTGACAAATTTTAAATTTTGAAAGGATCACCCGGTTTTTTAACATAACAAAAATTTTTTTAATATGAGTAATGCATTTATCATACCTTAGGTATGATAGTTTCATCATTCCTAAGAAACAATACATTTATTGTACCTAGCATTGTGGATATATTAATTTATTCTATATTACATAAATAAATAATCTCTTTTTTTTTTTTAAAAAAAAAAATGCTTATAATAATTGTACATGTGTTTAATTTTAAAACAGTATTTGAGTGGGAAGGCTACCTATTAATGAGGAAATGCATATAGAAGAGTTTTTTAAACATGTATTAGTTGAAAATAAAATAGGATTGAATGCATTGCATTGGAACTATTTATTAAGCAGTGCGAAAAATATGTAACATTTAAATTATTCAGTGATTCTAATCATGTTCCAGCTATGAGTACAATTAATTCATTTGAATTAATGAGATATGCGTAATGCTTAATTATCTTCCAGATTTTAAATTACCAGCAAAAAAAATTCTTGAGAACTACGCATATATTTAAATGAATTGATTAGAAGATAACATTTTCAAGCAAGAAAAATACGTGATATGGGATAGTTTCGAGTTATGAAAAAAAGTACAATTTTCATTAGATAAAATCGCGTGATAAAATATATTTTACTACAACCTCACCCCCCGTGAATTTGGGAAAACTGAGACGGACAGATCACGAGAATATAAAATATTTGTTGGCCGGCCTTATTTATAAACTTTTTATTACTTTTAAATGTCAAAGAATTCTGTTCAGACTACTAAATCATGTGATTATTTAATGACGAAATAACTTACCTAGCGTCGCCTAGAAAAGTGGTGGCCGGATTTTATTTGCCGGGTATTTATTATTAGGGTTAGTATTGGAGTTAGGGTTTAGGATTAGGATTTGGATTAGGATTAGTTTTAGGGGTTAGCAAATTTGTCACATCGCGTCACATCCTAACCGTTCTTCAATTTACTAAGTATTCTGGGAACAGAGGAGAAAAAATGCTAATTGTCACAATTATGTCACCCGTAATAAGTATATGTGACCCGGCAAATAAAATCCGGCTACCATTTTTCTAGTCAACGCTAGGGCTGTTATGACGAAATAATTAAAAAAATTTTCTCACATTTAAATTGTAATTAAAATTTAATATATCTAATATAACAAAGTAATGTAAACATATGAATAATAACTTACTGTGAAAAGGTCATAGTACAATGAAAATAAATAAATACTAACTTAAATATGAAAAGTTTATAGAATGCTAAAAATAGTAATTAGAAAATATTATACTTATAACTAGATAGCAGTTTAACACAACTGAATAGCATTTTTATAAGAGTTCTATGGTACACAAAAAAAGAAATCATGATTCGGGGAAAAAAAATATTGTAATAAAGTAGCGAATATCTATCCATTGCATCTATTCGTATATAATTCCAACATTAACAAAATACTACATAAGATTACGTAAATGACGCAAAGCCAATGAAAGATCACCAAATACCATTTTTAGTGACTACGAATTTCCTAAATGAGTCGATCCCAGCTTTATGAGTACTAGCCAGATATTGTTTCACGGCACATATGGGAAGATTGCTAGGAAAATCAGGTTCTGAGAAGTTTTTAATAAAATTGAGTTTTATTAACTTCAGTTTTTGATGCTATTAGATTAAAATGTAATAAGGTCTTAATTTTAGTCAAAAAATTCTCAGAACCTGATTTTCCTAACAATCTTCCCAAATGAACGTTTTAAATGCTGACTCGTGGTAAAGTCGGAAATAGATAGTTGGGTAAATGTGAGTTTGAAAATCGTGGATGTCTGGCAGTAGAAAATCATCTTTTTTCGAACAGAAGGATCTCGTAGCATTTTTGAAGCATTTAAATTTAAAAACCGCATGTTAGCTCGCCGCAAGGTAGTTGAGTTATGAGTCACATCTAGAAAACGTAATAGCTGCTGTAAAAACACATCCTCAAATCCACATCTCGAGCGATTATTAAAGTTTTAAAAGAGCATATCTAGCGGCATGACATAGTGGAAAATATTGAACTCGTTATTTTTCCGATATACAAAGCCGAGATCCATAACCTTGTAGTCAAAGCCTGTGTTGCCTTTTCGATCTTATCACCTTATCGGGGTACGAACATGGCTAGCAAGAGCATTGCGTTGAGTAAACTGTTGAGAGGGCATATGTGTTCGTTAAAATAAACTTGTGCACCCTTAAAGAAATCCTGGAGCCGATCTTGGTTAAATTGATTCAATTCGGCCAAGACATCTCTATCGTATCGGCGAAGGCATTAATGATGTACTTTGTCAGGGTTTACTTGCTCACGGTGGGACATTATTTGTAACATTCTTCACCTTTTGCCTTATCGATTTTCTTGTCAGGATAGGGCTCATTATCTTTTCGAAAGTGGTAGGAGATAGAGGGTGACAAAACAACCCAGTCAAACATACCATTTTTGACATATTCTCTCTCGAATATTGCGTGCGCCGTTCCTGTCAAGACCGCACAGCAACCTTTTCCGATCCATATACTGAGTTGCATCAGAGTATTAAGAAGTGGGTGGAGTTTGGTATCCAATATTTAGATTCAAAGAGTACGTCATGTTCGTCAATTAACAATAGAGTATTTTTCCTCATGTTGGAGCAGATGGTTAATGATAAAGCTAGCTTCATTTATTAACATCTCATCGTCATCAATGAAATGCTCACATTAAAGTTATTAACATTTAGAATGTCCTTATTAACTGCAAGAAATCGAGTACAAATTTCTACTAATACTTCGTAAGCGGTTTCACGAACCAAATTGTTCGCATCCGAAATATAAAGTAAAAGCCACCCTTCGGAATATGGTTTGACAGCAAGAAAGAATCAAGATATGATTTCCGACACTCATCGGGCCTGATAAGACACTTAATTGAACTTTAACTATTTCTTGCGAGTTATGTACTGATATTATTAAATATGATAGGAAATGAAATAGCAGACATCAAAAAAGTTAGTTCACCTTACCTGCTTTAAAAGAAGCGATTTTCATATATTTCTTCATCTCTACCGTCAAAGTATTCCAAACGTTTCGTCATATCAATATCTAGAAGAAAGGCTTTTGTTGTGCCACGTTTTACTTTGTTGGAGAAAAGTTCACTTAATTTCGATTTCGTGTCTTCCCAGTTGCTATCACTACAAAAAGCAAAGAAGATAAGAAAGATAAGCTCTGACATTTTATACTCATAGACTCATAATACAAACTTTCTTTTCGGATTTTAAAAAGACTTACTTGATTTATGGTAATTTACATTAAAGTGAACATTTGCTCTAAAACCATTTCTAATATAACATAAAATAAAATTAATTAAACAATAAAATATACTAATAATATATCTTGGAAGCGATGTATTGCGCTATACTTTTTATGGCACACGAAATCCGAGACAAGTTACACTGATTATATAATGGCGCATTTTTTATTAAAAATAAAAAAATGCTACACTATAACAGACATGATTATCGAGAAGGAAAATGTATGACAATAACGACTATTTTTATATAATAACAACATAAAGAGCTATAAAAAATTATTCAACATACTAAAATAGGTTCACACGATTATTGTCCGGGTCCACGCGTTTCTTTCTCTATCCCACACGTGATCGTCGCCAATGATTTCATCATCCTTTTATTCCCGAAAATTCCAATTTCCTAGTAATATATAATTCAATTAACATATTTGGAAAATGATAGCATGCATTTGTATGAGGCGAAAACATTTTCCCGTTTTTTTTATTATGCATCACACATTGAAAGTTTGCGGGCTATCCTTTTTATCCTAAGAAACGTACAAGTTTTTGAGCACAACTTACCTCCATCGTAACCTATACAAATATACAAAATATGACCAAGTTAAATGTTTTTTACTTTTTCGTAGAAAAAATTTCTCATAATGAACAGCGCCCACCTTGAATAAACTGTCACGGCTTTCAGCGAGAGACTATCTTCTAAAAAACTTTGCTCCTGCCGTAACTGATATATGGATTTTTCTGTTGTTAAGCTCTTTATTCTTTTTCTTTAATGTATTGGTTTTTCTCTCGTCATTCCGTTGGAATATGGATGAATATCCTCCCATTACGAAAAAATTTTTCCCCTTGATATTTACTCCTAAGCGTAACTGATATTCCGATCTATTGCATCTATTACTTTCGACGAGACTATGTTACTTAGGTTCCATAACTAATTCCTTTTTCTGCTTTTTTTTCTAGAATTTATCTGGAGACGAACTTTTATTATTTCAAGCTTCTTCCTTTTTTTTTCTCACGATAAATAACAACTCATATTGACAAGACTAAAAAAAAAAATTAAAAAAATGATAGTGTTTATTCTTAATTTTATTAGACAACAACGAAGAAGTTGACAAATGTGGAAGTGGCAATACGGTATGCAATCATTTGATTTTCGTTATTTTATAATCTTTTTTTTTTTCTTAATTTTCTTTTTGGATCGTGATGAGTGAGACCAACTTTAATTGTCAAGCATCTGCAATTGAAAGGGCCGGTACAACTGCTCGTGAATGTAAGAATCTGCGATTTCTGAAATAGGAATTGCTATGCATCTTCCCTTATGTTTATAAAACTGCTTCACGAGTGGGTGCTCACGCAACCCAAGTCCTGTTGGATATCCCCCATCCTTGTAGCGCAGTCGATAGGTATTGGATACCGGAACGAAGTCGATATTTGTAAGTTATCTATTTATTTCTTTCGAATTTTTTAGTCTTGTCATATGAATTGTATAATTAAATTATGTTTATATAACAAATAAAATAATGTTTGTAATGTAATACTACGAAAGATTTAAATCTGTGTTGGCAAATTTCAATGTCATTTCCCTTTTTTGAAGTGACCTAGGTCACTTTGTATATGATCACGTGATAGATTTCATAGTAAAATCATCACATGATTAGGTCATTTTAAGGTCATTTGCCAACACTGATTTAAATAGACTGGGTTTCAACTTTTTTCTAATAAAATATAGTATAGAATTAAATAACAGAATAATAGTTTTATTAATCAAAAATAAAAATACCGATTTTTAATTAAATTAATTTTCGTGTTTACGGTATATAATAATACTAATCCACACAAATTACGAGTATTCGTAAACGGTCTGTATTTCAATTTTCATCCAAATAGAGGATGACTGAGTGCGTCTTAAAGATTCCTGTAAGCTGCCTGGTTAGTATATTCTAAAATTCTTTTATCAACTTTCTTAGTAAACTAATATTGTTGAAACTAAAAATCAAAACGTTCAATTGGGGTTAAAAAACATTCAAACAAGGGAAGTATTTTGTTGATAAAATTAAAAAAACTGTTATTAATGAACAACGTATAACTCATCCGAAATTTTATCCTTTTTTTTTATTAAATGTGTTTTCGTCTATTTTTTTTATAATTCTTTCTAACGGGATTCCATTCCATAAATTTATTTCTTTAATTATTACCTAACCTTATTTCTCATCATATATAATAGGAACCATTCGGGTGGACGGCTAAGCCCCATTATCGTTTAGTGAAATCTGCGATGCTATCCCCAATAATTTGTTATTTTTTTTTTTATAAATGAAATATTTTTTTTTTTTTTTTGGAATTTACGGTTTTGTTTATGATTCTAAAGATTTTAAATTTAACAAATAAAAAAATCAATAATTGAAATTGCTGTGCCATTTTAATTTATCGACAAATTTAATTGCAATTCATATATTCACAATTAAGAGGATGGGAAATCAACATGTTAAAATTTCGAACAGAAAATAATTAAAAAATTTTCTCGGAATACCATTCCTCATATGATCCGTAATTAATTTTACTGGCAACGCTCCCATATAAAAGACAGAAATTTTATCAAATATTTTTTCTAATTAGGACTATTGAATAGATACATATGATTCTATGTATAAGTACTTAATATTTAAGAAATTAAAAATTTGATAAACAAAGTTGACAAGAACAATCAAAAGATGTTCCCATGCGAAATTTTTAGTGAATTACATAACTCATGTGACTCATTTTAATTATTTGTTAATTGATAAAAATTTTTTTACGATTTATGATCGAATTTTTTTGGAACATTAAAATAATAGAGATATTAAGCGATTGGAAAATGTAAAATTCCAACACTTCATCGAATGTGGTTTCATTTGTACTTTGAATTAGTAGAATTTTTAGCAAAATAGAGAATAAATTTTGTCACTTTATTATATGGATTATATGGAATTTATGCAAAAAAGTTTCATTATTTCTCGCAGAAGATAGTCTACAATAGAGGTTTAATTAGAATTATCGGATTTTTAGACCTTTATTAATCAAGTTTTAGTCCATTGATTGAATCCATTGGTTTAAACAAATATATCAACATTTTGTTCAAGGGTCCGGGCAATTAACTATATAAGAAAATAGCTTAACGGATGAAATAATTGAATTTTATTGGATGAGATTGGATAAGAAGCAGTCTCAGAGCGTGACTATTATATTTAAAAAACACATGATATTATAAGATCCCTTGCACGTTAAAATAATAAAGCCCAAATCTTTATTTAGATATGTGGTAAAATGGATGTAGCGAGCGAAATAATGCAATCAAATAGGAATGGAGTACGCGAATCCTAGGCCATTTATTCGAGACCTAACATCAAGTTATTTGCTTTCACATGCTTCTTATAAATCTCTATACTATTTCTTTCTTTCCTATTAATATCGATAACTAAACACCCACATTTTTTACTACACTAAATTTCCGAAATAAATTACACTACCCATAACTACTCATACCTACAAAATTTTTGTTTATCTATATCTATACACTCACACAGGCTGTGCGAATTAATATTCCCGCAAGAGAACTTCATCAATTTCGAAACTAAGGCAAAAATTACAGAGATTAAATAAGTTATGCCCATAATTTCGATAAAAATAAGTAATACTCCCTGAGTATACTCTTACCACGTTTACTTCAATAATGAACAAAAAGGTGTCAAATGGTATATAAACAATGTATAAACTGGAGAATTTATTGATTGTGTCTGCTTAAAATTTAGAAATGGTTCCTTAAAGATTTTATTATATTATACCTTTTTTTTTGTCATAATTTATAAAAGCAGCGAAAGGAGAAGGTGAAACAAAAATAAATAGTTAAGAATAGAAATTGAATAAATTGTAAGACAAAAAAAATAATTTTCCTTGACAATTAGTCGATCGTCAAACACCTCTACCTATATACTGTAAATAAATGCAAGCAAAATAAAAAAGCCCGCGTGATAAAAATGTGAACCAGTTCAATGAAACCTTAATGTTAATTAGGCATAATTTGAATATATAAATTTTTATCGTTTCATTTTGTGTTTTCCCGAAGATATATTAAAAATCCAACACATGAATAATAAACAGCTTGCATCAAAGTTCGGATTAAAATACGTTATAATATTTCGAATTTTAATAATATTGAAATTTAATAAGGAAAACTATTTCAATGCAAATTAATTTAATAAATTTTATTGACATTTTTAAAATTTTAGAAAAAAAATTATCAAACATCTTCAGAATACTGGATAGTGTTTAATTATTCTTCTATTTCTTCATCAGATTCTTAAATCGCTCAACTCAATTATACTTTTTAAATGAAAAGAGAACGAAACTTATCATTATTACTGATTTATTAAAATCAATTTGTTTGAGTTTATTATTATCAATAATTGATTTGAGTTTGAGTCATGTCCGAAATGCGCTAGGCATGGATTCGATAATCGAAAATCGATTAATTGAAAAAAAAATAAATTCTGATCTATTTTTAATGGCGCAGTCATTTCGGCTATGATAAAAATCAGAAATCCTAAGACGTATTTCAACCTTATAATTTCACTTCATTTGTGATATATTCATTATAATGGCGGAAATGATCAAAAAAAAAAATTAATCGAAAAAAATAACCTTTCCTAATGGTTCAACTCGAAAGAAAAAACATTGATAAATCAATAAAAAAATCTGATCAAACCTGAAATAAAATTAAAAAATAAACACATTGGAAGATTGCTAGGGAAAATCAGGTTCTGGGAATTTTATAACAAAATTTTGATTTTTATTGCATTTTAGTTTTTGATGATATTAGATTATAATGTAATCAGGTCTTATTTTTAGTCAAAAAAGTTCCCAGAGCCTGATTTTCCTAGCAAACTTCCCATATCGTGTACTTCCGAAGCGAAAGATGATTAATAATGTATATTTTAAAGAAAGATCGTTCTATCGCGAGTAAAATATAAATAATAGTGTAAATCATTTGTCTAACCTTATTTTAAAGTATTAGAATTGCTTGCGCTTGAAGAATATTATCATAAAATGTAAAATTGCGAAAAAGTAAATGTTTTTTTATGAATAAATTTTCCTGGCAAATTTTTTTTTAAATTTTTTAACCGCGCGCTATAATAAGATCGACATATTCGAAAATCTTAACTCGAAACTCAAAGAAACGATTAATCCCGATTAATCACTTTTTTGATCAATTCCCAACCCTTAGTCTTAAAGTATCACTTGGGATATCCAAAAAGTAATTAATTTCCTAATTAATTAGTATTCATTTGGAGCATTCATGGAGACGGTTTGATGTGGACATTTCTTGTAGAGTATCAAAAATTCAGACTTTAACACATTTTTGCCACAAAGAACAAGAACTAAGCGCTTATTTACGACTTGTACGGAACTTTAATTAATTTATTTGTTAGTTGCGTAACTTACAATGACGATCGTTGTTTTGTTTAAAATTTGTACCATTTTTTATTTATGCATATGGAAATGTTATATGGTCAGTAATTATAATCATGTTTAAATTGCAATTTAAAAGATAGTACGAAACAGAAGTGAATAATTAGTATCATAATTAATCAAATTTCTGAAAGTTAATTATGCGAAAAAATATAGTTTAATTCCAATTGGCTTTCGTAATATATTGCCATAAAAAATATACTCAACATTTATTGCTGAATTCATTTATAAAAAAATAACTACCTTTTTTGTATACATATTTTATTAAAACATCCTTTGCTATTAATAGCTTAACTATACATACGATGCTCGCTTAAACTTATTTAAACGAAGTAACTAAACAATAAATAAATAAATAAATAGTGTTCTCATAATTTGTTACTATAATTAAATGATTAATTTTAAATTAATAAGCTTGCCATCTAATTCATCATAGGTATCAAATTGGATAGAATTGCCAACTTTTGAATCAGGATCAGAATTAGTATATTCTGTAATTATGTCTATATTTATAAATTGAAAAAATTAACAAAATAACAATAATAATATAAATTATAAAAAAAATAAAATATTTAATACAAGTATTTACTTTTGGCTGTTTCATCTTCAATATTTTTTCCAAAGCCCATCTTCAAAAAATTTTTCAATATTTGTTTAATAATTGGTCTTTACTCAGGTTCTTGTTTCCAACATCTTTTATAAAGTTTTTCGTAATCCTCAGGTGTATCTATTGTAGCAGTTTCACGAGCTTCTTGAAAAGTAATAGCAATAATAAGATCTTCTTTATTATTAAACTTATCTTCAAATGGAGGATGTCCGCTAGAAATTTCCCACATCAATACGCCAAAACTATAAATATCTGAAGGCTTAAT
>CAJVPP010001810.1:0-17774 GCA_910592005.1 Funneliformis mosseae
TATAAATATTTAGTTATACTTGTTTATGTGTATATCCAAGGCGATGTATTGCTCTCCATATTATATTGAGATCAAGGTTTCGTTCTAACCAAAGTTCCATTTGAGATTGCAATTCCCAAATATACCAATCTACTTTTCTTTGGGAAGTACTTCAAGATATTTCATATCATCATTTCCAAAAATTCTTGGTCTTCCACGAAAAGTTAAAATATTTTTTACACATCAGTATTTTTTAAAAAGGTAATAAACGTGGTGTACAGTAGTTTTGCTAATTCCTAAATGTCTAGTGATTTGGCGTTCTGATAAACCTGCCAACGATTTTTCAACTATTTGCCAACGGGTATGCGTAGATAGTTCAGTCATGACAAAATAAAAAAAATAAAAAAATAAAGTCCGTATGTTTGTTTATCGTTATTGTTTATTTAACCGAATTAAAATGTATTACATAAACATTCATATAAGGAAATACTGTCGATCATTTATAAATCTGTGCGTATGACTGAGTATGAAAAAATTTATCTCCGGAACAAAAATAAACCGGGTGGTCCAGGAATTATAAGAATAGCTGTAAAATCACATTTTGGCGTATAAAAAAAAATTTAAAAGTTTAACGAATTTTTAATTTTGACATAAATTTGACCAGAATTGAAAATTTGGTTGGGCACTTTGAATTAGACTGGATGAAACTTCGAACCTGTTTAATGCTCATTTTATGACTCCATTGCAAAATTCATTCTAGAACATCTGAGTATGATCTGTTTAAATTTCTATGTTGGTGATAAAAATGATCAACTATTTTCTAGAAAAAATAAAAAAGAGAAAAGAAACCTTAATTCATGTTACTCAGCATATCAATTGGTCGGAATAGAACGCAAAAAGATCAATGAACCAATTTCCATAAACCAGTTCTATTGTAGATTAACAAAAATGTTTAATTAATTGATATTTGGTATTTGAACAACTAAGGCTTGACCAATGCACTTTGAAAAGGTTATGAAAATGTATGAGATCTGATAATAACGCCAATAAATTGTATAACCATGTATAAAGGAATTCCTTTTTATTATAGGTTAAATTAAAAACTCACCCCTTGGTTCAATTATTTCAAGAACAACATGCGATTTGCATTATCATTACCAAATGCAGTTCAACACAACAAGCGCGTAAACAGAACAGATTCTATTATGATCGTATTCTATAAATAACACAATTTTCTCGTTACAATAAATTAGTTATATATGGTTACATTAATTATCAATTAAAATTATCAGGATTTAGATAATCTTACTTCTTTTTTTTTAAACTATTTTCTGGATCAAAGTAAAATAATTCTATCCCGTAAACATAGAAAAATTTTTCAAAACAAATTTTTAAGAGTATTAAGTTTTGAAGCGATAATGACCAAATGAGGATTAATGGATGGCTGTATCATCTAAAAATCGAGATTTTCTGTCACGTGAGTCACTTTAAAAATTTCAATAGCATAGCAATAAAAAATGAAAAATGAATATTTTGTACTTAATAAGTAAATTCCATAATTGAGTTTTGAAATGAATGAAATATATGTAGGAAAGAAAAGAATAAACTTTTTTTTAAAAAAAAAGAATCAAAAACCCTCATTTAAAACTTCTTTAGTATGAAAAATCAGGTTACACTCATTGTTTATATTTATATATATAAAAAACAAGGAATTGGTAAAATTAGATCTTACGTAATATCAAACGAAGACTCGTATTGGTCCCCAATGTTTATATGTGGTTGAATTAACAAGGTGCATCATAACAGTCTGACACATTTGAAAAAGAAGGTTCTCTGATACATTAGCTTCAAACGAACGATCCCATGTGCGTTCAAACTTAGATTGGTAACACATTAAAAGGTAAAATTTGCGTTTAAATAAACCCGTTTGATAACCATTCAACTTTGGTTAGTCTTGTTGCTTATCTTGGCTTAGTCTTCATTTCGCTATATATTCCGAGATTTTCTATTTCCTTCCTTTTTTTTTTTTGAAAAAAAAAAATGGTTTCAGGCATTGTGCAACATTTTTTTTTTTTTTTTTTTTTTTTACTGAATCTGTTGCTTTAAATATGAAATGGTTAATAATAGCGGAATTTTTTTGATCCATTTGCTCCGATTTTTTTTTTTTTTTTTTTAAAAAAAAAAAGGCTTTTGTTCTTCGATATAGCAAGTCATGCCGATCAGTGCCGCAGCAAATTACTTGGACGATAAATTCGACCTTGCAGCTTTTTTTTTTTCTCATCTTTTTCATCTTTTGCAGTTCAAACCTTCTCATTATGGTAATAAATCACGATAATTGATATTCAAAATGGAATATAACATGATGTAATGTGTACAATAAATAAACCGATTTTTTTTATCAAGGGCACGTGTGATGTGAATTTTAAATAAATAAAGGCAATGAATGCAGATTTTTTTTTTAATGGTTTTGTTTTGTTTTATTTTATTTCATTTTATTTTTAATTTTTTTTAAAAAAAGAAATTCTTTCCTACCTTTATTCCTTTTTTCTTTTCCCTTTGTTCATTTGTTGTGGTCCCAATTTCGATGTAATCAAACAATTTAATTACCTTACGTAATAACACTATTGTTGTAGTATAAATAACAATCACAACTTACAAACATTTAATTTATGACATCTTTCTCTTATTAACGATTTTTTTTTTATTCCTTTTTGATTCATTTCACCTTGTCTGTGGTATTAAATCGAATTCATCAAAGAATTTGTAAATATGGACATAGAAAGGAACCCGTATAAAAGAAGTATAAGAGAGGACAATCCCTACCTCATGAAAAGGGAAGAAAATCCTTATGCGAGGAAGGTAGAAAATCCGTACATCAAGAAAGAAGAAAATCCATACATCAGGAAAGAAAACCCGTATTGTCAGAATCAAGTAGAAAACTCTTACCTTAAAAAGCAGGAAGATACATCTTATGGTCCTAGAAATGATTTGAATTCGTACCTTAAGAAATGTAAAGAAAAACGGGTTCCGGTCGTGAAGAATGAAGTCAATCATAAGTATCGCAAAGAAAATCCTTATATCAACGAGCATCTTAAAGATCAATCAAACGCTGGTTTTGATATTGAGGTATCTATGCTTCGTCACAACCTTTAAGTTTTATAATATATCAATTTAATGTGCTTTTATCTTGTCTATTTATCAAAGATCGCTGATCCCATCTTAACTAATCCTGAGAGTCCCTCGGTCCTAAAAATTGATCGTTTTTGTTTGAGAAACGTTCCTGTTCATAAGGAGAACCCTTATGCGAATTGGAAATTTTCAGGTGTTAAGGATATTGATCAAAATCAAGAAGCAAAGTGTATAAAGTCTTCCGCAATAGTTGACGATCAGTATATACGAATCGACGCGTTTACTGTCATTCCGAAGCCGGTAATTTATGATTATTTAATTGAACTTGATTGGAAGCTTAATGAAGAGTTTATTGATGCTGTAAGAATTGAACAGGGAGTTGTTGTTGAACCAATTAATGTCGCGAACCAAGGTTTTAAAGATGAACGGATAAAAGATGTTGTCGAACGCGCCGATCGTGATGAAGTAAAAGATGTAATGATTGTTCTTGATAAATCAATCATTTTCTATGATAAACTAATCCGATCTGATGCAATTATATAGGATGAAAAGGTTGATGACAATATAAAATCACCTGTGGATATTGAAGTTGATGATTCGGTAAGAGAAACAACATTACAATTAAGTTCTTGTAATTACTACACCTTATATAATTCTTCTTGTATTTGTTTTCATTAAAATGTAAAAGAAATCGTTAAAATGGCAAGTATATTTGTAATAATATGTATGAAAGTATATATATATATATATTTATTTATTTTCATTTAATAAAAATTTATTTTGTAGTTTTGATGAATCGAAGGAAGCTATGGAAATTACAACGGAAGCGACGACAATTTTTGAATCACATAAGCCGGACAAATCCGAAAAAGACCTAATTACAACAGAAGAGATGACATTTGTTGAACTACTTAAGCAAGGGAAATCAGAAAAGGACTTGATTACAACGGAAGCGACAACAGTTGATGAACCAATTAAGCAAACTGGGTCAGAAAAAGGCTTGATTGAAACAGATTATGAATCTCTTGAGAAAATTGAATCAGAAAAAAGCTTGATTGAATCGGAAGCGACGAAAGCCGTTGAACTACATAAGCAAAATGAATCAGAAAAAGACACAAAGAAGTCGACGATAGTTATTGAACTACATAAGCAAGATGAATGTGAAAAGGAGATACATGCGGATGCATCACATAGTCCACATGAAGAGAGTGTTTCATACCCACTAATGGCTTCTCAGAGGGAAGTTAAAATGGAAAGGGTAGAAAAGGAAACTACTAAAATAGCGGAGAAGGTCAACACCAACGATAAAGTTAAAACGCTCAAAAGTCAACTTCACCTTTTATTTAATCCTCATTTAATGTCCGAATCAGCGGTGTCAAAAGGAAATTCCGATCAATTCAAAATTGTCAATCAGAAAGTCCTTAAGCCAAATAATAAAATATCAAAATCAAGTGAAAATGATGTAAAAAAGGAACCTGGTAAAGCGAATCTTATTGTGGAAAATCCATTTTGCGGAAATAGGATCATGGATCAAGTAAAAGCTGACCAAGCTTTACAACTCTCACCTACTCAGGATAAGCCTGAGAGGGAACATCCTGCTCAATTACATGTCAAACTAAGTCAGAAGTTTACGATGTCTCAGGCATCAAAACCAAATAGTGTTCCTACATTCATTTTGGCTGGTGATCGATTCGTTCGAGAGGATAAAGCTTTGATAGATCTTGATAAAGATGATTCAGTTGAAACTAGTTCAATCAATAATAGAAAACCATTACAGGTGAAAGTGCCGCCTGAACTTCACGAAATCGATTATACGGGATGGATCATGCAGCAGATTGTAGAAGAATTTCAAAATAACCTCAGAACAAACAATAACCAACCTAGAGTATGGTGTCCCATTTATAATTTATTTCACGACTGTAATTTTTATATAATATTCAAAACTTTTTTATGATAGGTTAAACCGAGCGGATCTTTCCTTGAAGAGTTTGAAGGATGATAATGCTAAGGGATTATTGGCGATTCTGATTTTGTTTTTTTTTTTTTTTTTTTTGTTTTATTCAATATTTTTATTGTTATTTAGCTCAACTTAGCATTATTAACGAGAAAGAATATATAATTTATTGTTATAATTCTTTATTGTCATGTATATCGTAAAGGTCATATATTACATTTAAAAATTATGGTATATTCGTTTACAGGCAAAGTTTTCTTTTTGTTTAAAAACAAATCTTTTTGAATGGAGTATTTCTGTGTTATTTCATGTAAAATAAAATAATCCCCGCAGAAGTTAAGATAACATTAATAAGGCGTTTTGTATATAGACTTTTTGAAGAAAATTTCGCGTCTTCAAAAAAGAAAAAAAAAATTTCGGCAATGGAATATATTAATTTTAGGAATAAATAAGAGATCGTAATATCTATTAAAAGTAGTTTCAAATAAATAAAAAGAATTGGTACGTTATTCTTAACAAATTAGAATGAAACATTAGATCCTTTATCGTGAATTTTCCATATGATTGTAAGTATCACTTCTTCATGGCGCAAGGAATAAAATCCTTTACTAAGTTTTCGCTAAACCTTCCGAATTCAATTCCTCGATCTTAATTAATCTTAAAACAAACCATACCATACCAAAATATTAATAATAATAAAGTTATACTGTATATAATAGTTTGTGTTTATCGTTATATTTTTCGATAACAGTACATAAGCAGCAAAAGTTGTTTATTGAGCTTTTTATCTTATTAATTCAGAATCATAAGCTTCCCTATCCTTTGGAATTACACATGTGACATATTAGAATGCTTGTTCCTAACTAGGAGTCTGAATAAGTTCAAATTTACCGGTCCGTACTTAAATTCGTGTATTAAAATGAAGTCCAGTCTGGACTTATTAATATGATAAGCCGAGTATTTTAATTAATTTATACCAATTGACAAAGTGAAATTGAATAATTCAATCATACTTAATTTATATCAAATTTTGTCATAAAATAATTGAATTGAACCATGTATAACTAAAAGTAAATATCAACAATTCATTAAAGTCATCCAGACATCACCTTTTCCGCTTTATTTTCTTTACACTTTAATTCTTTTTTAAATACTTTAAAACAACTTGCTAAACCGTAAAATTTGACCTTATTTATTATACAAATACAATTAATTATAATTTTACTAGAATTATAAAAAATTCCGGACTTGGTACTTTGAACTTGGAACCGGGTAAAGAACAGTTTTCCTAACGTTATATCGGTCTTTGACCGATATACCGATAATAATTGCTCTTGCATTAATTATAGGTCACTGTGATTATCCCGCATTTGTTTTAATATCTGAGAAGGATTTATATAATTTGATGAATAACGTGTTCGAGAAACTAAGGAGATCCTTGTAAAGTGAAGTATCAAAAGTTTTCATATTTATCAATTTTTTCTGTTTCTCGTTCTAGTTTCGGCCTTCCCCTAATATAAATGGTTCCTTTCCCTTTTTTAAAAAAGTTTAGCAAATTTTCTTTTTCCAAGACAATTCCTTCTCCCGGAAAATCTGGTCCGTGGAAATTTTTGAATAGTTCCTCGGTATTAAGAGTTGGATTTTCCATTAACCGAATGGTGTTATCTATTAATTATGAGGTGGAATATTGGTAAGATTCCTCATGCTAGTTCCTTTAGCTACATGTGGAGTATATACAGTACTTAAATATTGTACCAAGATTCGGGCATATAGCAACTTTAATTATCTTTCCCTAGACAACGATAATTTTAATTGATTGAAGAAATTAAACATGTATCGCCTTCTTTTCGCGAACCGGGTTCGTTAGCAGAGAATATTAAGGCTCGCATTATGACGAAAGCATTACTAAAGGTATTGACCGATTACAATCAAGAAAGCTCTATTTATTTTGTTCGAGACTTTTGATGTAAAAACATTAATACGAGCTTGGTGATTGGGATGTTGAAGGGACCTTTATTTTCTTATTTTTTTTTTTTGCAGTTGAATTAGGCATCTGTTTCGTTGTAGAAGGTTCTTAGATATATTAATGAAATTGAAGGTAAATATGTTTTGTTTTCTGAATTCTCAAGTTTTCGCAATTTTCGATATATGTAAGATCAGATTTAAATCGGGAATGTAAATCGAATAACAGAATACCAAGTTATCTCTCTCGTTATTGGTAAATAAAATAAATACAAACTCAAAGGTGTGATACAACATCATTTCGGGTAACTCAATTACGGGTAACACTCGTTTTGCTTGCCACATTACACCTAATGACGTAATTATGTATTTATCAGCCATCATTATCATTTGTTTTATTATTATAATTATATATATTAATAAGAAATTTACATCATTAACGACGACAAATAACAAAAATTTACACCTGGATTATAAAATATACAATATTTTATATATCTATTTAATTACTACAAGTTAAAAATTCCGAGATTGCTTTGGAGAACCTGCTCTAGCGTACGAAACGATTTGCTTGTTATTGGTAGCCAAAGGTGGAGGTAAAAGTACCTCGCTAACAATCGACCCTCGAGGATTTCCGCTTATACCTTCACCGACGTAATTTTCTTGGTTAGTATCCATTATTATGGTTGTGGAATCAATTTTGATTTGAATATGTTTTACATTCTTGGAACCTTTTTGAGATTTCAAAGGTGCTGACGGGGATGATAATTTTAAATAACCACCATCATTTGGAAGTAATCGTGGATAAAATATCAATACTAAATTTTATTTTATATGGTAAATGGGGAGAGAAAAAAAAAAATATTCTGTTAAATCCATGTCAAAACGTTGTGCGGTTAATAACGTGTAACGATCAATAAAAATACTCACGCCAAACGATCCAACAAGCGACCATCGAAATATTGATTATTCCGGCAAATAAATCGATGGTAAATTTATTATTGTTCAAATATTTCTTCTCCGTAAGAGCATCAACATTAAATATAATCATTGAACTAGCACCTAACCCGATAATTAAAATCAATAAACCATTCATGTATCTATAATATTTTAAACGGTCGGCTATATGATTTCGATTATTTTGTTTAATAAGGGAGGAAAATTTAAGGTGAGCCATTAACCCGTAAACTAATACGAATAAGTTGCAAGACATTGCCGCCAGTTGCGGAATGACCTTTTAAATAAAAAGAAAATCAAATAAAAATAATTAGGAATAAAATATATGAAATCATTCATTCTTGACACGACATGATTACTTGAATCTAATTCGTTTACCTCTTCAATAGCTTGCTTTTGCTGATATGCTTTTAATTCTTGAACGTTGAAAGAATCCATTTTTTGATCGTCGATACTAAATAGGAAATGAATGCAAGGGAATATGATCAAGGCGATAGCGATAAAAGCGTAATTTATCCTAAATTGCCAAGTGGTGATAAATTTCGCTCTAACGATGTCATTGGCCAAATAATTCCAAAAATTTTGTAATAAAAATATCGCGGAATTCTCAACGGCATAAAAAATCATGAGTATGAGATGAGCCATGCGCCTCAATTGTTTATTCTCAGGTGACCATTGCTCTTGCGGTTTATCAATGATCCTCTGTTTGGTCGGATCAAAGATGAAGCCTTCAGAGTATTTTATTTTGGAGGAGATGACGTCGTAGGTTAATATTAGTATTATGGAAATTAGATATAGTATCGTCATTATGGATTTGACTTCTTTTCTTTTGATCACTTTCCATCGCAATGCTTCAAACTTGTCAATACTATAGATATGTATGATTGACCATATTAATATGCAAAAATCTGCAATCGCTCGAGCTGCAACAGGGAAAAGCATCCGAGATTAGAAAAAGGAAAAAAAAAAAATAAAATAAAGTTGAAGTAAAGCAGAATATCATTAACTTACCAAGGAATGAAAAGTCTGAAAAGTTAGTCATGGTTTTTTATTTTTTTATTTTTTCAAATTCGATTATTATGGATTGTTTATATATAGTAATTTTTGATATTTTAACATGAAAGAGCCTTCGGATATTCATTTTGCCTGTTTTAATTATTTGATTTCCACATGATTTCCTGATTTGGCAAAAAAAAGAGAAAAGAAGGAAATGATTTTTTTTTTTTAGAAATTTTTTCGCTTTTATTATATTAAACAAAATCGATAGATAAAGTGAATAAGGAACTTTGTTATACAAAAGGGTTCGGTGATCATCCAAAGGTTAACCGAATTTCGCGTATGTGTATGAAAAAATCGGGGCATGTAGATGATTAACATCATCATCAATTTGTATTACAAACGGTACGGACGAAGAATGTTTCAAAATTATACACGATTCCTTACTTAAATTTATAGGCACTTTGCAGTAGAAAAAGAGGAAGCTTCAAAAAAAAAAAATTTTGAGTAAATGTTAAATTTGAGCTTATTTACTAAAAAAGTATTATAACATATAAATTTACTTTTACTTTTTCGGTTATTTCCTTTATTAATATATATATATATATATATATATATATTTAAAAAAAACAAAATAATATCAGGCGCCTGATGAAAATTTATTAATAATATTTTTTGGACTCTAAAATTTATTATATTAAAATTATTCAATAAAATCTTATTTTTTTTTGAAAATTGTTCGCTTTTATTTAATAATATAAGAACTGCACTAAAAGATATATAACCAACATTATTTTTCAGGGTTGTATATTACATGAAGTGAACCATTTATGTACATATATTATTATGTACATAGGGTAAGAACGATTATTTTAATTATAATAATAATGATAATAATAAAAGAGGACCGGCCAACTACCCGAATTTTAAAAGGAATAGGTGTTATTTAATGATTGATTGAAGATATTATTTAAGTTTATTCAATTCGATAAATAAAATAGCATTTAAAGTAACTCCATCTTAACCGTTAAAGAGAATACATGATATGAAATTATATACTTTGTGAAAATTCGAAAAAAAAACAAAGTTGTAAATTCATCATCTACATCTGAATTTGTTTTGACCTAGAAAAGTACGATGCAAAAAATAAAGACTCGTCAGACTTCGATGAAAAAAAAATTCAATCAAAAAAAAAAAATGTGAATTTCCATACCTTCAGGTGTATGACAGTCAAGGTCATTGCCACCGCCACCATGCAATTCGAAACTATCGTTTTTACTCGCGATTGGCGCAGCAAAAGCAACCGTGAAAATTAAACATAATGTGAAAATTAAACTCAAAGAGATCTTCATATTGAATTGTCTTTTTACGAAAGGTTAATGATTTGAGGTGGAGAAACGATTCTCAAAAATTTGCGGTTGATTGGAAGGAGAAGAAATCGTTTTTATGAAATGAAAAGAGTGTGTATAGTTGTGTAGGGAGATGGTTTGGTTTGTATTAACTCCACACTTGGTAATCCCAACGTAGTTTATATACAAATCCAATGCCAAGAATTATTTTAATGCATCTACTTTTTATTACCAAATGAAATTGATGAAAAAATGTGTTCATAATGGACGAACAAAGTACAAAGTACGTAATTTGACTGATTTTTTTTTTTTAATAAATGTATCAAATCAGGATTTTCCTTTACCTTGACGCCGGAATTTCTTTAATAAGTGATCGTCAAATCTTATTGGTCCAAACATCTCACAGACGCACCAAATATAGCACAAAATATAAAAGGATGTCGTGATTTAAAAATATCTTTCACCAATATTTTGGATTTGTTTATATAACGCGCGCGTGAAATATTAATTAGAATTCCCATGTTTGTAAAAGAGAACTTTTTATTTTTTGTTGGAAGTTTCTGTTTTTAATTAATTTATTATTATCATTTTATTTTTATCCAGAAATTTACGGAAATTCAAATTCCATGACTAAGCAACATTTTCATATCGTCCCATAACTATTTCTCAATCGTCACATCTTTGTACTATTTATTGAAGTGAAACACTTTAGATTGATAAATATTATTAATGTTTTAAAATAGTAATTCCGGCACATTAAAAAAAAAATTGTATCAAATTTGATAAAATTTTATTGCTCTTGATTACATTTGATTACATAAAGTAAGATCTTTACCGGATTCAATATTCAGATGAGAGAAAAAGTTCCGTCAATTTTAATGCTTGCTTATTTTGTTAACAATAGCAATCAAAGCTATTGTTGAATTTAATGTATTCTTGAAAGGGAAATAAAAAAAAAAAAACGAACAAAGACCCAAATATTTAGACGAAATCGTTGAAATCGTTTAGTATAATTTTGAAAAAAAAAATAAAAAAAAAAACTCTGATGAAAAAATAATCTTATTTATTTAAGCAAGGAAATTTTTAAATAATCCCTTAACTTTACTTGGGATTCATTTGTCCAAATTTTTGAAGTTTCACTTCAGAATGGCGTTTATGGCTATTGGAAATACAATGCGTTATATCAATCGATCGAAATCGTTTTGTACGATCTTTTTCGTCAAAATTTTAAGTTACACAAAGTATTTATAAATGTAATTTGATAAAAATTAGATTTTTATTTTAATAAAATACCAATGGCAAGTTAATACTAATATACTACTATATGTATACCTTTTAGAAAACTTAAATAATCAAATCATCATATTTGTATATTTATCATAAAATAGTCTATTGTTATCTTATCTATTTTACAAATTTTTTAACATTAAAATTTTAAAGTTTCTTTTTTTACAAAAGTATTTATTCAAAACATTTTATAAAACATATTATTTTAAAACACCTATCCAATTAGCCTTACATAATCACGTAAATAAAAAATAATTTCTGGATTTATTATAAATATAACTTAATTAATAAATTAAAATAAATTATTTAATCAAATATAGGATTAGATTAAAAAAATTTTATATTAAATATAATTGAGAAAAAAAATAAAGTCTGTATTAGAACTCTAAACAGGTCAGTTTAAGTCAGATCAATCAAGAAACCTGAACTGAAAGGATCATGTTAGATCAAACAAAAATCTGATCTGATTTAAATTTTCATTTGACCTGATCAGACCTGATCTAATTTAACCTAATCTGATTAAATTATTTAAAAAAATGATATATTATATTTGATTCAATTTAAAACTCTAATATATTTTATTATTTTTTTTTTACTTTTTTCTTATAAAAATTGTATATGAAATAATTAAGAAAATTTAATTTAATGATTAATTATAGTTGCATAATTAATATCACTGAAAATTAATTTTTCAATCTTTTTTTTTAATAAAAAAAAAACATTTTATTTTATTTAACATAATTTTAAAAAAAATATATCTTATTTTTTAAACTTAAATATTTAAACTTGTAAAAACTTATAAAATGTTATTATTTTTTAATTTTTATAAATTTTAATTATTATATATATTTAATATCTTTTTTTATAAATATTAATACAGAGATTTTATAATAAAGATTTAATATTTTAGTCAAAGTTAATTGTCTTTTATCTCTAAGTAAAGTTATTCAGCAGAATTGATACTATTTATATTTAATTTTTTTATTAAAATTAGTTTGATATTTATATAGTTAAATTTAGTGCTTTTTCATTAAATAATACATAACTTTTAATATTTATATTTTTTTCAAATTTAGTTTTTATTAATATTGTGATAATTTTTTTAAATTTACAGGATAATTTAATCATTTTAGTCAAAGTCAATTACCTTTTATTTCTATGTAAAGTTGTTTAATAGATTCAATACTATTTACATCTAATTTTTTATTAAGATTTGTTTAATATTCATGTAGAAATAATTTTTATAACTTATTAAATAAGTCACACTTTTTAAACTTCATAAATTAATTTGATCACTTTGATCAAAATAAATCTCTTATTACATATTATGTAAATATATTCTATAGATTCAAAACTATTTATATATAATATTTTGTCAATATTAATTTAATATTTATTGAGTAATAGTTATTTTTTATAACTGTATTAATTTTTAATTTTTTCTTAAAAATATTTATTTTATAATTTATTAATATTGTATCAATATAAATATATATTGTAAAATTAATATACTTTATAAAAAAATTAAATATAAATATTTAAAAATTATTATTATAATTAAATTTTTTGAATTTTATAATAAATTATTCAAAAAAAATAATTAGCTGAACTGAATTTTATTAAGTCAGATCAGATCAAATCAACCTGTTGATCTGATTTGATATTAATCTAAAAATCTATTGACTAGACCTGATTTTTCAGGTTAGGTTAAATCAGGTAAATAAGTTAACCTGATCTAATTCAAAGTTCTAATCTATATTAAATAATAAATCATTAATAATTTATTTAGTAAAATAAAATTTAAAAAATAAAAAAATAACTTTATATTATTTAAAAATTTTAAATAATAATATAAAATAATTTTATTATTAATTATAATATAATTAATTTTAAAAATTTATTATTTAATTATTCATTAGATTTTTAATAAATAAATTTTTGTAAAATTAAATAAAAGTATTAAATTTTTAATTTAATATATAAAGTTAATCCCTATAATTATTTTTAAATTTCTATAAGAAAAATTAATTGTATTACAAGTTGCTATGATGCGAATGGTCTAAAGCCACCACATTTTATTTTATGGCCAAATTCTTTGGCCTATAATACAGTCACGTGAAATGAATTTTATTGGACAATAATCACATGATTTATATTATTTATCATTACCAACTAATATTATTTTATTCCTAATTTTTGTTTAAAATAATTATACATTAATTACATTATCAGGAATTCTTCGATGTGATTTATATTTTTTTACAGTATATAATGCTTCTATGCCTGTTAATCCTTTTCTATATGCATTCATGAATCTCCAAGATCTGCGTGCATAACCTCTAATTATTTCTAAAGAAATTGAATTCAATGCTTCAGGAACTGTTTTTTCTAATCCCTTAAAAGAATAATCACAATTATTGCGAGTATATCATTTAGTAACATCCCAAAACATCTCAATAAAATTGAGCTCACAATGAAATTTTGGATAAAAGATAACTTTATGTTCACAATCTTCAATTATTTCCCTAATTAATGGTCTTTGAGCTAAAAAATCTGGTTGAAGTGAAAGTATTCAAACTGCACAGCAATCATTTGCAATTAGTGAATGTTTTTTGCAATCAGAACAAATACGATTTACACCTCTTTCTGGCTATAATCCATGTTTCTCCAAAACTAAACGAATTCTTTTAGGTCTTCCATCTAAAAAATGCATTGATTGTATTGATCCATTAGGCATTATCCCATTTTTAAATTTTCCTTTACCACCTGAATTAAGATTCATTTTTGATGCAATCAAAGCATCCTCCGCATATGCAGCATAAGACGTTGCATTATCGAATGCAAATACACCAATATTACCAGAATGCAGTTTTTCAAAAATTGGAAATGCTTTTTCAGTAATCTAATTATAAGGTAATTTAAATTTAAATTATTATTATTTTTAAAATAATAAATAAAAAAAATATTTACCTGTTTAACTAAATCTTCAGTTTTTCACCATCCATCACGATTAACACCTAGTTTCATCATAACACATGCTTCATTTTGTTCAAATTTTAATTGACCATCAATTTCTGTTAAAAAATCACTAACATGTAAGCTTAAACCTGCACCTTTTTTACGAAGAAGCTGATATCTAACAGGTCTCTAAAAAGTTTTTTTACCATCATTAGCATAAAATATTGATTCATCATGAGTTATTAAAATATGTTTTTTATCACCTTCATTTAAAATAGGTTCTACTAATATCATAATATCATTATCTGATGGTTTTGGCATCCAATGTTCCAATTGTGCCATCTCAGCTAAAAATTCTTGTCGATATTTAAGTACATCAGATCGCTTATAACCGTCATAATAAATATCTTTATTTCCTATATGAAATGTCCATCCAAAATGTTTTAACCATACTCGTGCAATAGTATTTGAAATTGATTTTTTATTTTCAATTCCAACACTTGGAAAAACTTCTTGCTCAATATATGCTTTAAATTTATCTACAGTTACATCACAACTAATACTCCAAAGATATTTAGTAATCATTTGATAAATATCTTCATCACCTAATAAACTTTTAATTTTTTGATGTTTACTACGCATTGATGTTAGAATTGAACGATACATAATAAAATTTTGTGCCTATGCTCTAATTAAACACGCTTGATATTCTCCTTTTCCAATACTAGTTGCAATAGTTTTACTTGCTTCTATACACTTATAACTGGCTAACCTTAAGTTAATATATTGAAAAATAAGCTGTAATTGATTCTTAACTTGAGAAATCAACAATTTGTCCTTAATTAATATATTTAATTCATCTAATGCTAAATTAAACCCTTCTCTTTCTATTACTTCTTCAAGATTGATTAAATCATCGGCTATAGTATTAATTTGATCATTTGATGAATTATTAAAGTATTTGGTAATACTAGAGAAACCTTTACTTGCTAATTTTAAAGCTGCTTTTTTTCGTCTTTGAGTTTTACTAGAGTTTCCATGATAAGTTAATAGGCGTGCATTATTAAAAATAGCAGAATCTTTTGCATTTTGACATATAATATTAAATGCAGATAAAGTAATCTTATCTATAGTTTCTTCCAAATTATCATCATTCCAAATACTATCTTTCTCCAAACTATCAGATAATTCATCATCTGATAATAATCTATCATTTTTAGCGACCTGTAGTTTTAATCTTTTACTTTCTCGTACAGCCGCTAGTTGCTTATTACAAGACTTAGGAGGAGGTATTTTGCATAATTTTTTTTAACTAATACTTTAGAAAAATTTTTCTCTAAAAAAAAAGTTTAAATTTTAAAATTTAAGGGGGGTTTTTTTTTAAAAAAAAAAGAAAAATTCAGGATTTATTTTTTTAAAATTTGGAAGTTTTTTAAAACTCATAAATTTTATTATAAAAAAAAAAGTCAAAAAAAAAAAAGATTTGGGTCTTCATTTTTTTTAAAAAGAAAAAAAAGAAAAATTTGAAGGCTTTTAAGTTAGTATAATACTTTTCTTTATTGCTAGTTCTTAAAAAAATCGAAAGAAAAAGAAAGACATTAAGGTACTGCTTATCTAACATAACGATTGTTCTATTTTAAGACTTCATATCGATTGTTCTGTTATATAATTGTTCTATTTTAAGACCGTTCCTAATTTTGACAGATTTTTTTGATCTAAATTAGGTAATTTCAGTAATTCTGGCCAACTTTATGATGGCCAAATTCGTATCATTTTTAATAAAATACCCTGATTTTAATTTTATACATCTAATGTTACAATTTATTTAACAAGAAAAGGGCTCTGTCATGTGAAAAGCAATGATCTAATCTATTATTTAACAGAGAGTTTATTTAAAATAGTCTATTAATTGGTCACTACTATTTTTTTGAAGATATGTAACCAAAAGTGGTGGCTTTAGACCATTCGCATTATAGTAGAATTAATGTTGGCAAAATTAAAAAAAATCTTTTAATAATGAATTTTTATGATACTATACTATATTTTAATTTATATAGTTGATAAAATTTTCAAACTTATATAATTTACTATTCTATATTATATATTTAATTTTTATTTTATTTTATTTCAAAATAATTTTAATTAAAATCAGTAATACTAATATAAAATTATATAAAGATAAAAATTTAATAATATTATTAAAAAAACTTTTAATATAAGATAAAAGTATAGATTTATTATAAATTATATATGTATAATTAAAATTTAATAAATTTATTTGTTAAATTTATTATATATAATATTTATCTTAAAAATTTCATAGTTTAAAATAAAATAATTAAAATAATTCTTGTAATATTTATTTTATTTTATAAATTTATTATTTTTATTAGTAAAATTATTTATTATTTTAAAATTTAATATTAATAAATAAACATATTTTTTTAATATTTAAGTTAAACACACCTAATAATATATAAATTTATATTTCAATATAAACTAAAAAATCCTTATAAGTTTCTATAAGGTTATTGATAATATAAAATATCTTTTTTTCAAGTCTAATAATTTATTTTGATATTATTTCACTTTCATATTCTAAGTTTCAATAAAAATATATCAGTAAATTTTATATTTAAAAATTTATTTCAATTATAAAATGAAATAAAAGATATAATAGAAAGAAGTGATATATTTTCAAAATGAAATTTATAGCAAAAAACTTAAAAAATTAAAAAAAAATTTAAATTTATTTTATAGTATAATCATATATACATATATATAGTTAATAAATTTTTACATAATTCAAAAAATATTTGTATATTAATATTTTTATATATTATTAGTAAAATATTTTAATTTATAATATTTATGTACTATTTATCATATATATTTAGATTTAAAAATCATATACTATCTATAATAAGGATTATTTCTTTATTTTATATTAAGAATATTCTTTACTAAAGATATATTTAAATTTTATCCAATATTATTAAAAAATTTTATTTCTATTAGATTTTTTAGTATTTATCATCTTATAATATAATTTTTATTATTTTTATTTTATTATGTATTCTAAAATTTGAATTTTTTTTTAGTAATAAAAAATATTTTCATTCTACTTACACTCCCCTGAAGAAAGTATCCGGGCACGGCTTTTTGCGAATTGTAGCTTAATTATATTATGTTTTTAAATAAAT
>CAJVPP010001811.1:0-17769 GCA_910592005.1 Funneliformis mosseae
TGAAATAGTTTTTTTTTAAAATAAAAATAATAAATTATTTTAGAATAATTATTCAAAATGATACTAAAATCACAAGCATTTTTATCTATTCAACATAAGTAAAAAACTTTTAAAAAAAAATCACTGAGGTGATTCCCTTTAAAAAATAAGCCACAGAGACTAATTCCTTTAAAAAAAACATTTTTAGAAGTGTTTTTCTTTGAAAAAAACGTCTCAAAGGCTATTCTCTTCAAGAAAAACGCTTTCAGAAGTGGTTTTCTTTGAAAAAAAACACCTCCAGAAGTGTTTTTCTTAGAAAAAATGCCTCAGAGGCTATTCCCTTGAAGGAAACGCCTTCGGAAGTAGTTTTCTTTTAAAAAAATGCCTCTAAAAGTGCTTTTCTTGGAAAAAAAACGTCTTCAGAAGTGTTTTTCTTAGGAAAAAAATGTCTTCAAAAGTGTTTTTCTTAGGAAAAAATGCCTCAAAGGCTATTCCCTTAAAGGGAAACGTCTCCAGAAGTGCTTTTCTTAGGAAAAAACGCCTCTAGAAGTGCAAATCGCCTCAGAGGCATTTTCCTTCAAAATTTCTAACAAAAAAACGCCTCTGGATGCGATTCCTTCAAAGGAAAAAGCCACAGAGACGAATCCCTTCAAGAAAAACGCTCTGGAAGTGAAATCTTTTACAGAAACGCTCTGGAAGTGAATTCTTTTAAAGAAATCGCTCCAGAAGCGAAATCCTTCAAGGAAAATGCTTCAGAAGCGAAATCCTTCAAGGAAAATGCTTCAGAAGCAAAATCCTTCAAGAAAATCACTCTGGAAGCGAATTCTTTTAAAGAAAATGCTCCAGATGCGTTTTTCTTCAAAGAAAAATGTCATCAGGTTCGTTTTTCTTTAAAGAAAATGCCACTAGATTAATTTTCTTCGAAAAAAACGTCACCAGAGCCATTTTTCTTTAAGTAAACGCCATCAGAGTAGCTTTCTTCGAAGAAAAACTGCCTTTAGATTTATTTTCTTCAAAGAAGAAAATACAAGCTAACGAGCCAAGCTGCAGCACGAGCCAAGCCACGGTACAAGCTGACTTGTCTGACTCGTGGCTCATTTTATGGTGGCTCGAGCTGAGCCTAAACGAGCCAGCTCATTTGGCTTGCAAGCAGTTCGGCTTATGCGGAGCTTTAGTAAAAACTTTGAAAGTAGATGCATATAACTTTTCTATGGTGAGTAATTTAGTAAATAGTATTTTATATTGCTATAGTCCACTTTTGGCAAAGAGTATCATATTAATATTATAATTCTATAGGATCTGGCGGAACGTATAAAGTAATTGCTTCAGACCTTGTCAAAAATAATTATGATTCCTTCGTTTTAAATTTCATAGACAATATTACAGATGTTCTAAATAATAGACTTTTACATAATAAAAGTTAGAAAAAATCTAACGAAAAACTAGCAAAAGTTACATTAGAAATACTCGATATCTTGTGAATATTTCAGCAATAAAAGTCTTAATAATCATATTTGTCATTTCCTAAGTTACTTTTGACAATACATTTAATATTATTCTTTATAGGAGAGATATTTAAAAAAATCCTGCCTTCAGTTCAAAGCTGGTTAAGTCACAAAGTGAAGGAATATATATGACTGATGTAATAGTTCTAATGATTCGAGAATCATTAAAAGATCTTTCAATTGGAAAATCTGGTTATATTTTTACAGCTGAGCGTCAAAGTATAGCCAGCAAAGATCGAAGTAGAGTTAAAAAATGACTAGATGTTATGTTCATCGCTAGTTGTAATAATAGGTCATATGAATTAATTTAAGGTGAAAGTTCTCGTATCATTTGTGATGAACAAAAAAAGAAAAATGATAGGGTAAAAACTTGGAGAGAGATGAACGATGGAATGTATTAGGTTAAGATAATTTTGGTATTATTGGGATCCAAATCGCCAAAACTGAGATGCATCTAAATATTCTCATTCAAGATATAGGTGAGATACACCATTTCTATAATTTACGTACAGTTGAAATTCTAATACAGCCAACAGATGGGAATACAATGTTTAAATTTGTTGAAACTTTATTGACAATATAGGTATGTGAAATGCAATTCTTATATTTCACTTGCTTAAAATTAACGCATACTTAGCCGTTAAGGCGCTTTGAATAATTATAGAATATCTTGCATGTCAATATATCTCTTCTATATTACACGTTTCTAACTAGTTCAAGTAGTAATACAGAAAATAGCTCTACAGTATTTTTTCCACCAAGATCATCATCACCACTAAAAATGAAAAAAAGAAAGTCTATAAAATTCGAAAAAAAAATAATCTAATTGTTGTATTTTACTTTTTCTATATTAATAAAGTATCCTGGTAACTGATTATTTTTACATATTCATCTGTATTTTTTCTTGGCAAATTTGCGGGACTACAGTCAACTCTTATTATAACGAACTCTATATCCTAGACCTCAACTTCGCTATAAGGCTATAGTGAAGATTTTAAGAGATTTGATTGGCCAATTCGCTATAACAAGAGTATTTTTATTATATTTGTTCAAAAAATTCGTTATATTAAGAGTTCGCTATATCAAGAGTTGACTGTACATGGTCGAATCATGTAATTTATTTACTGTATCAATAAAAAATTCAAGCCAAAAATGCTATACATTGTCAAGTATATTTTTCATGAGATATGGAGACATATAGTGAATAAAAAAATGAGACCTAAAGTCCCACTTGGGTAAAATGCATTTTAAATAAATCGCATTCTATATGAAAGGTGTTATCGAATATGCAATCTGAACTTGATTCATTGAAACAACGCGTTATCAAACTCCTAGCTGAGAATTTGAGATTAAAGCCGAAAATGCTAAGGTTAAAGCTGAAAATGCTAAGCTAAAGCAAACTATAGAAGAGAATGAGACAAGATTTGTAAAACTAGAGCAGAGCAATAAAGAAAAGGCTGAGCTCATTGCAAAACTAAATTGTGATATCAGGAAAATCAAGCAGGAGCAAATTGCTATTAATGTTTCAGTACAAGACAGGACATCTGTGGTGAAATCTCCCACTCATTCAGAATTACAGGTGACTTCTCAATCATCCATTTCACTGCCTATTGAGGGTAACTCTGAGAATAGTTCTGATGTAACTCAACCCACTCATGCAGGATCTAAATTATTAAAGGATAGACAGATCGATGAATTTCTGATTTCGGTAAGTAAGAAAGAGGTTAATGATATGATGAAGCAACGCAATAGAAAGAAAAAACTTTTGTATGAATCAACACATTCAAGCTAAGATCATGACAAGCCCTCAATTTCCTAAAATAATTCCTCTATATCCCTACTGAAAACGCCTAACTGTATCGCATTAAGCCTAGCAGAAGATTCTGCGAAAATTAAAACCAATATAAGCAATTCGCAATCATTAACCAAATTGAATATTTGCAGAGCAGGAGAAGCTCAAGTACTACTCAAGGATACAAAAGTTTCCCATAATTATATAGTAGCCCAAGATTTTATATAAGAAGTGTCTTCAGAGTTGATAGATAAAGATGATGTCTAAGTTATTGATAGAAATCAGAAGCTTACAACTGATATGACAATAGAACTTGAGCTTGCTTATTTATTTCTAAATGTAAGTATTAAAGGGAAAAACACTACGCAGGCTAAACAAAAAGAGATTTCATATCACTACTCATATAGGAAAAGGTTCGAAGAAAGTATTCAAGAAATTATTGCTAAAGATAACATTTCAGATCAGATGGCAAGAAAACAATTATTCTAAGATATAATAAAGTATCTTTCTGGAATAACACTGAAAACCTTATGTAAAAGAACCTAAAGGACCATAAAGATTTACAAACTGTTCAAAAAGATAGAAGTAGATAGAATTAAGAATATCAAATCTTACAGTGCAGATTCTATTTCAAAATTTACTAAGTCTCAAATCCAAATTATTCTGGATCATTTTGGTGAATCTTACTATGCTAATACAGAGATAAAAAAATCTAACACATACTCTGAATACAAAGATATAGAAAAGTGAGACCTAAAGTCCTACTTGGAAAAAGCCAAGGGTCTGTCCCAAAAAAATTATTAGATATTAAGATAAGCATTCTGCCTACTTCTCAAACTTCAAAAACTAATCAAACTAATACATTAGAGATGCAAAAGAAATACTTAGATTCAGTTGAAGTAAATACATCGGCAAATATATCTTATTTCAATCAATCTAATCCAACCTATGACCGCACCTATTTCTGTATAAAGATATTAGATCAATATCCTAATTTAAATATAGAATGTAGTAATGAAAATTTCGATTATTATAAGATTACTGATGAGACATCATGCAGAGACTACATCTGTCTATTATGCGAATTAAGTCATGATAAAGAAGAAATAAAAGGTAAGTATAAAGCCAGATCTTACCTTATTAAATGTGAACAGCGTGAAATTGAAATAACTGCATAGTCCCATTATTTATAATACTATATTTGCATTTTTCTTAAGAAACTATTTTTTACAGGGCTAATTCATGTTAATTACTACCAAATTAAATTAACTTATATTCATATAAAATGGAAAATGACTATGTCTGATAAAATACTAACTACTGAATATCTGGATTGGCATGCTAAATTAAGTGAATTACCAAGTATTTTGTCAGATAAGTTTTATTCCAATTATACAAAAGATATAAAAAAGAAACTGAAAATGAGCTGTAATAACTAACAGAAGTATATGAATCGAAAGTTATAAATTCAAAGCCAGAAAAAGACCTATCACCTTCAAAGCCAGACCTGATCCAGAATTAATTATTAAATCAGTCTTAGAACACTTCCCATACTTGAAATTTCGAAATAGTTTTAAGGAAATTGATAATTATAATTTTACATCACTTCAGCTGTAAAACTCATCATGCCCTATTTGTAATAGAAAACATGGGAATTACGGATTACATAGCGAATGGTATAAAATGAAACGGAATATTGTCTTACTTGCAATACTTCAAGCAATAAATTCAAGTTTGCGATTGTGATTTAGACCGGTCATGTGAGATTGATCACCTGAAAAAATGCAAAATCACATAATATTTATTTTTGAATATCGCAAAACGAATTAGTAAAAAATTTATTATCTGTACTATGAAAAACGTAATCCTGTATTAATGCTAGCCAGTAAAAGTGATCAGCATTAGAGACACACACATGATTTGATCAAAGTTGTATTACTAGCAGATCTCTCGTGATATTGACACGTAAATTTATTTTTAATGTTATATCTTATACCAGGGTAAATTTCTTCTATGTAAACTTTTTTTTGCGTAAAATTATATCTAATAAAATGTTCCATTTTGACTATAAATATATTATAGATAGACTGCTTGAAAGTCTTGTCAAGAGAGCGTGTCAGAGACTCTTACATCATTCTAAAGATCCTGTTCCATTAGAATCTATTTTTGGGAAGTCTGAACAAATTGAATCTTATTTAAGACACACATTAGAGATTTATAAGAATCATTAAATAGAAGATGCAAAAATATAGCTCAGAAAAAATTATTACGTCCTTAGAGCTAGTCAGAATATGACGTATTCCTAATATTGCCTGTTGTACATGTTATAGATGATGGAGTCCAAACTGATAGTAATACATGGCTAGAGATGCTAAAGCATGATCATAAAGAAGAGAATAATCGCTAAATTATGAATGAGCTTAAAGTACTATTCTAGCATCTTCTCGATTATAATAGACGAACTTTTGGAAAATTTATGCATAATATAAAAAAGGAATATAGAGATCAGGTTACTGCAAATAAGAGCTGACATCTATAAAGTTAGATTCTCATTAGTGAGAATTTAGTCCTAGCTGATGCGTATCCTATGCAGATATTCACGAAACACAGTTAAATCAAAAACAATGAATTTATGTTCACATAAAGTCTTATCAATAATCTTAATCACACTATGTCAGTCATTAGCATATTGACGCATAATATAGCTCAGCTCATCTACAGTGCACGATCTGTTAAATAAACAGACATGTATGAGATTTTTTCATATTATCTTTAGACAATTAAAGTAACTCTGGGATACATATATCGAACTTATATTGTAGTGGCGCCCCTTAACAAAATAAGGGATTATCTTCTCTTATATTTTTTTCAGATCAGCACATACATCTTCGAATATGGCTACTGTACTTCTATCTAGAGAAAATGAATCCACCTTAGGGATTTTATCAGACTTCAAAGCTTGGAATGTAATATTTTTATGATAGGGCTTTAGATTATTTGCAATTATCTGATACGCTGATTTGAGATATATATATTTTTCTCCTTAAGATTATGGCCGATGAGTAGTAAATCATCACACTTGATATAGCGCGTTCCTCCTTTCTTCCCATTAAACATTTGATAAAGCTTATTTCTAAGCATGAGATTGAGAACCTCATTAGTTTTTCCTGAATTAGTCCATCTTGTGATCAGGAGTGTGAAAGGTTATTAGGGAACAGAAGGATAATCATTAAATCTTTTGGCATCTTTAATCTTATTAATATAGTATACTAGCCTATCAACTGGCTCAAGTTTCTTTATTTTCATGGTAAGCTAACTATTAATAATGATATACTAAAAAATATCAGACTGATTTATCAGTCCTCCCTTTTATTCCTTCACTTTATCTAAGAATCCTTTCTCGATTAATATATGTCTAATAAACAGATATAAATTCGCAGTATAAGGCACTTCGATAAGGCATATACCTTGGTTCTTGAATATATCCTGCTTTTTCTGATCGCGCATATTTTGTGATTTTAGATTTTCATTCTCTTGGTGGTAGAAGCTATTGTGATGATAGTATTGAGAACCCTGGAATTCAAATGCAAAACACAATTCCTCATTATATCCATTCAAGTATAGCCTATCTAAGAACTTAGCTCTACATAGTGGAAATTTCTTATCTAATAGATCTTCAAAAATATATCGAGACTTGCGTTCATCAGTAATGTAGTGATATAGAGGGTACCATTCAAATTTTTCCATGATGTATTTTAATGGATACTCCCATTGATGCATACGTTTTCACAGGACCAAATATAAACATTATGACCATTTACTCGCCTAGTCCTTCCTAGGCATTGATCACCTCGCTTCTTGGCATAATCAATAGTTTGATCTAACTCATTATTGAAAGAGAAAGCATATGTAATATATACAGATAATATGCTTTGAAGTGAATAACTAACCCTTTCTGGATCAGCTATTAACATGAGCTCTTCTCGCATAAATCCTCACTTTAATGTATATAATATAAAATTGGTTCATTCTTTATAAGAACAACTTTTCAGATTTTATGAAGACTTGGTGACCATATAGGATCAGTTATGCGCCTCTGATTCTCTATACCACCTTTTTATTCTGCATTAGCAAGAAAATAGCAGACGGTATCTCCTTTCTTTAACCCATCTTGTTCAACTAGACACTTATATTTTGTGGATGGTCTAGATTCAACTCGTTCTAAAGCAATAGCTTTCTCTGGCTTGAGTTCTTACTTTTTTGATCCTAGTTCTCGAATAAGACGTGTGGGTAATTATTTAGGTAATCAATAGCTACTAGTATATATCTAACCCATGCTCTTATTAATGTAGGATCAGAAGTTATTGATTTAATAACATACTGGATTTTGTATAGAATTTTTGAGAGTGTTTAGTTGAAACGCTTCACAAAAGCAAGTCCTCTATGACTATATGGGCCAATCACTCAAATTGTAACATTGTGCTCTTGCATTAGTCGAGAGATCTTGCCTATAAACTTACGATCTTCATCGCATTGTAAAAGCTTTGGCTATATCAATAGATTATTTTGATTTCCATATATTTTCCTAAATGCTTTAGCAACCTCAGAACTTTTCTTTGATCTAAGCGGAACTGAAGTCTTATATCTGGAAGCACAGTCTATTATATTAAGCACTGCTTTATATTTTTACCCCTATAACGATCATATGTGAAAAACAGTATATCACACTGATGTATACAGTTATGGCATGTTATTTGCTTATAGCTGACTCTAGGATGTATTTTGGAGAGGTTTTATTAGTCTGGTATGACTCTTAATTTTCTAAAAAATCTTTGTATTTATTTAGGCAGAATCGATGCCCCTCTTTTTTACATGTATCTCTCAAAGATTTAGGGTTAGAATGATAACCAGTTAGGCGATAATATATTTTACATAATATGATATTTTTTTTAATTCTCTGAATCTCATCAGGATCTATTATAATTTGCGGTTAGCTTATTCTTAAGATAGAATTATTATGATGATACTATAAATTAGAATGAAATATCATGTTTGATCTAGCATATTTACAGCTTTTAGATACAAATCAAGAGCTTCGTAATGAGCTTCAAGATGAGATTTCTATTAATAAGAGTAATGAGAAAAAAATTTGCTCTCTTGTAAAGGAGCTTGAGCAATGTTATCGAACTATCTCATTACAGGATAATACTATTATAGTCCATGAAAAAGTGATAGAGAAATTTAAATCAGAAATATCTGATTTGTAAAAACAGCTTAGGATTTTACAATAGGATAAAAAATTCAAAGATGAAGTTGGTTCCATTCAAGATGATTGAATCATAGAACTCAAAAATAAGGTTAAAAATCTTAAAGCGAGAATCTGGATTCTCATAGATAAAAAAATCCCAATAAATGCTTTAGATATGGCAATGACTAATCTTATTGTGAATGTTAATAGAGGGTTAGATCGAATTGAAAATCACATTAAGGGAGCTGGTACACCTATGCAGAATCTCACTAATATTATAGATGGTATTAAAGGCTCATTAAATACTATTTGGGTTATTTTGCAAAATATTACAACTGAGCGTGATCAATATCAAAACTTATTACATAATTCAATTCAGCGAGTAGATCATCTTAGGAATTAGTTAAATGATAGTGAAATCAGAATTTACGATTATAACGTTTATTAAATGAATCCTAAGCTTAAGCAAAAGAATTATGCAGATACATACAAATGTTTTAAATAATGAAACAGAAGAATATAGAGAGTATTGGCAATTAGCTCAAAATAGGCAAGAACGTATTGGCAAATTATTATGTGAAAATTTTGTCTTCTGGCTATTAATTCAGTGTAAGGATACTTAAATTGCTGAGCATAGGAGAAATGTATATAGATTAATAGTATGCTATAATAATGTTACAGAACGCTGAAGAAGAAGGCATGCAGGTTGTGTTTGCCAGGCATAAAATTGGAAGGGACAATATAAGAATTTGCAGAATCAAGTTCAGGCTCGCGACCAGAATATTTTTAATTTGCAGAGACAAATTTTGACGCTTCAGAATAACCCAATTGCAAATATGGCTGACGCTAGACATTTACCAATATTAAATTTGATTGCACCTATTCTTGCTAAAAATAAGCTGTATGCAGGCCAAGAACCTCCTGACGATTATTTAGATAGGCTTATTCAATCAATATCATTTGCACAAGGACATATGACTATTCTTGAAAATGCAAATGCTAGAGATTTTGATGATGCTGTCAAGTGTGGTATTTATAAAGCTCAGATGGAAGGAAAATATTTACCAGTTCCTGCTCAAGATCCATATAATGGAAATGCTAATATTAATACTCTAGCTATTTTACACGCTTGGATAAGATCGAAATATCAATGTGAAACAGTAGGTAGTTAGCAATCAGCACTCCAAAGGTTAACTCAAGAAAGATTTCTACCTATAGATTCACCAGATACTTATGAAAAAAGAATCTGACCTTTATTATTAAGTGTAGCGGATGGTGATGCTCAAACTTTAGGATTTCTTAAGAATCACTTATTGGGTGATCTTTATACATGGATGCGAGCTGCTGCTCCTGGTGGTATTGATGCATTCTTTACACAACTTAAAGATATGTGGTTGGAGCGTACTTCTAATTTAAATGGGGTCAAAATTATCAGAGTGATTTAACTGAGATTGATAAGTTAAATTCCAAAATAGCTCCCTTGAAGCACAGTTAATTCAACTGATTCAGGTACAACCCCAAAATAATGATGCCTTAAAAAAAATGTATATATGCGCAGTACGGTTGAGAATGCCAGTTGATGCACCAAAAGATCTTATATCCTTAAATAATTATATTAATAATAAATTAATAAGGAGATTAAGTATTGCTAATACCAATTACACCAAGCTTTTCAAAAAATACTCTCAAATAGTTAATGTGGTTAAAAAGTTAGCCAAGCATAAATGCTCTAATTGTGGTAAAACTGGTTACAATTCTTGTAAGTGTTCCAGAAAAAAGAAGAGTAAGTCTAAAAAAGATAAAGTAAATCTTGCCACTTTAGATTCAGGTTCAGGTTTAGATACTAACTCTGATATATCATTTGATGTCTCTTCTAATTTTGGTTTGAGTTCTTCATCTAAATCTGAGTCTGAAGCTAATATTAATATTAATATTACTAAGGCAAAAAAAAAGTGAAGAAAGAATCGAGTAATTCTTCCCTTCACTAAAAAAGAAATCAAAGAGTCACCTTACAGCTAAGTCTCAAGAGGTAACAGATATAGAAACAGCTTCTTTGGTCTCAACTCCTTTCTCTAAAAAGAAAAAGCAAAGTTCAGAATTTCTGTCACAAGATAATCAATTCCACTTGAAAAATATTATTGAGAAAATTATTGAGAAGGTGCTTAATGAAAAGTTTAATGTCATCATAGTTTTTTTTCAATCACAGAATTCTGCTTTCAGAATATTGGTTAATAGTAGAGATGATCCCATTCTGAATACTCCTGAAACTTCAGACTCAAATGAGAAAGACAAAATTCTAAATGAATCTATGAAAATCAATTTTGTTCAGAAAAAGGATCCTGCCACTGATGTTGTTACTACTAAGTATAAAATTAATCATCTGATCATTCTGAGTGCTATAGTTGATCCTGGTGCTAATTTTGCAATTATGACAGATGATATCTCTAAACGATCAAAGCTAGAAATTGATATAAAAGAAAAATATGATCTCAGAGGCATTGCTACTATTCCCACAGAATCCCTTGGAATTGTCAGAAATGTTCCAGTAAATTTTGCTCCTGGATGTACTATATATGCTGATTTTGCTGTAGTTAAATATTCTAAGCTGATGCTAATCTTACCCAATATGCTTCTTGATAAATATAATTATGATTTACTTGCATCAAAGTGAAAATTAAGACTAGAGTGTAATAGTAAGGATTTTTTTATCCCAATTAATATGCATAAGGTCAAGAATAAGCTCAAGGTGAATTGTGTGATTACTACTTCTGAATGTGATGAATCTTGTATTTCGCAGGATTTAAGTGAGTATAATGATGTATTAAAAAAAAAGTGAGTTATAAGAAACTTGAAAAATGCTATATAGCACTCTTAAGTGTAATGCAGAAATCAATGAGTATTGTGAAAAATTACAGACACGCTATGATGAACTTCTTGCTGAAGGCTAATAGAAGAATAGGCGAGTTATTTTTCTAATATACTCTTCATATTCACTATATTTTTACGTTTTTTCAACTATCTTCTCATGTGACATACATAATTCCTTTTTGTTTATATCTGAGCTTTCTAAATTCACAGAAATTGATTGAATTGGTCCTAAAGGGAGCATCTGAGTAATAGGTGGTTCAGAAATACAAACAGTCTTGAATCTAAATTTTTCTTTCAGCTTAGTCACTCCAGTCTTTTTTTTCTTGCTATCAGTCTCACTGAGGCTAGATGTATTTGGAAGCATATCAGCTAATACATATTCACCACTCTGTTGCAGACGTTCACTATTATCTCATATATCAGAAACGTGATTTTTATTGATATGGTAGTCTCTTACTATCATATATGCAAGAATCTTATTTTTAAGGCATCTGATTCTTCGACCTGCTCTGATGTTAAAACATTGGCACCTCGTCAATAATGAGTTTTTAAAAATTGGGTAGGCATTAATCCTCCAGTATTTTTAGCAATATTTTAAAATGATAAAAAATGATAAAAAACATTATTTATTGTTTTAGGATGACAAAGAATGATAAAAAACATTATTTATTGTTTTAGAATAGTAAAGAATGATAAAAAGTGATATTTATTATTGGAGAACATTTGTTATTATATAAGAGAAGGCAGGCCAAATTATCAATTAATATTTGGATTTTTATTCACACATTTTTTTCCTTCTATGTAATCATGCTAAGATTATGTCTAATGTATACACATTGAAAGATATCAATAAAAGAGAACATCGACTGAGTAGTGCATATGAGCAAAAGCCCAAAAAAAAAATAAGATCTATTACCAAATTTAACTCTAAGATTAATGATCTCAGTGAAAAGCTAGTAAATAAATACAATGAGTGTAAAAAGGAGTATCAGCGAAGCTATAGTAATATTAGAAATAAGATTAGCCAGTTAAATGCATCCATTACTAAAGTTAGATCTCAACTTATTTCTGAACGAAAGTCTCATTCTGAGAGTCAATATGAGCTTGAAACTAAATATACTACCAAAATCCAATCGCTCAAATCTTCTATTAAAACTCTGAAGAGAGAGGCGACCCTGGCCCAGAAAGTTTCATCCTCTGACAAGGTTGAGATTCTCTCTCTTGAAGCTAAAGTATGTGAATTGAAAGGTAAATTAGAGGATATGAAACTAGATCCACTGTTCTATAATTCAGATATAATAGGGGGAACGTTAGCCTAAATAAGTTCATCCGATCCTAAAGAGATTGATTCTTTCAGACTTGAATTGAAATGGATAAAGGAGGATTTAAATTCAAAAAAACACAAAATAGAATGTATGAAAAAAAGGATAGAGTCATCAGATAATATATATAATCAGAAGCTGGATATTCTATCTTCAGAATAATTAAAGTTAATAGATGAAAATAGGTCCTTCAGGAACTAGTTAGCATTAAAGAAAGAGCTGAGAGATGCTTCGCATAATGAAATAGCAGATCTTTCTAATCTTTCACCTATAAACGATTCATCGCAAAAGATTTCAGGTTGGGTTAGTGATAATCTAAGACCTCTCATTCACGAGCTTGGTCTTGAAGATAAAGTAAGAGAACTTGGTAAAGAGTATGTTAAGGAAGATATTTTAGAGGTATTGTAAGAGTTATTACCCTGAGATAGTTTCAAGAAGCAGTCCTAGGATGACCGGCCAGGCAGATACCTTACCTAATCAGTCCATTTATAGTCTACTAGCACATTCTAAAAATTTTATTTTGAGAAAAGGGATTGCGAAGTATTCAGGTAATGCAGAAGTAGTACATTGTCTTAAGAAATGCCTTTAGTGAATTCCTCTAGAATTGCACTGGCTATCCCTGCCGTTGAAAGTTCTTTAATGTCATATGTCATATTTACCTTATTTCTTCTTGCAATTATATGAATCATTGGGAAAAAAATTTGGGATTCGTGAAGCGATAAGCTGAAAGAAAAAAGTAATACCCCTTCTAACTGAAACTATTTTTTATCATCTTCAGGTATTTTTGAGGCCAAATTATATGATTGGAGGCTAGAAGTTCGAAGATAGGAATTGAAGTTAGCTGTATTATTGTACGAGAAAAATATATAAATAATATTATGCGAAACGCCTTACGACTAAATTTCTTAGCTGAAATTGCTACATCTCGTTAAAAATACTTAACAATATAATTTGATAATTTCGTCTATATCCACTTCAGATGAATATCTTTTTGTCATACTGTAATTTTGATAATATTCAATAGCGTGTAATTTTTAGGCTAACTACTTTATACTATGTGTTTCGCAAATCAGCTAATAATTTACATTCATCTGAATATATAATAAATATTGTTCTATAGTCATAGCTTTTGATTTGCGCTTACTGGTCTTAATAACTAATTTATACATACTGTTTTTATACTCTATATCAATCTCAGAAATTTTTTTAAGTAATGATGAAAGTTTTAAGCGGATAGAATCCTCTTGCTTATCTAACACATTGAAAAAGGAAGTGTAATAAGCATTATTTTCTGAGTATTTTACTATTCTATCAGCATAAGTAGTATCAAATAAAGTTTTTGCGTAAATGCTGACCTTTCTTCATAAATGAGATATGATAGCTTTATTTTTTTTCAGATCTTCATGAAGGTTTTTGATATACCCCCTAATCCACTTTTCAGTTGATTTCTACGCTAATGCATCTCTTATTTTTGATACCTCATCTTCATCTATTTTATCTTTATCTACTTCGTTCATATCATCTTCATCTACTCCACTGTCATCCGCTTTATTATCACCCACTTTATTACCATCTTTTAACTTTTTTAAGGCCTCCAGCACAATTTCAGATTATGGCTAGTATTCATTATCATAGTTTATAAATCGTGCACAGAGGCTGACAACAGTTTTCAGATAATAGCTAATATCGATCTTTTTATCTAATCGCCTCACTACCTCTGGATACTCCATTTTATCTCCTACCCTCTGTGATGAATCATTTTCAACTACAATATACTCAAAGCATTCGCCTAGTTCTGAGATTTCATAAAGATAAGGCTCAGGTGTTAGGCCCTTTTTTATGCACTGTTTGGCATCTGCTTCTTCACAGGTGTGTTTATCTTGCATTCATGAAATGAAATGCTAGATACTTTTATTATTTTTATCGGGCTTCCACACAGTAGTTTTAATCACTCTATTAAGATCTATCTGTGAAATATCATTTATGGTCCCTTTGAGCATATCCTTTACAATCTGACATAAGGTGCATGTATTATCTAGCCTTATAAATTCCTCTATGACCTTTTTACCTATCTTACAAAAGTGTTTAGACTGTTCCTGCTTTACAATCTCAACCCCTCAGATAAAAAGTTTATTATTAAAATTTGGCTTACTTTCATGTGGGATGCCATAGTACTTTTTCTTTCCAGTAAATATTACCAGAAATAAGACTTCCTCATATGCTATTTTAAGATACAACAATCTATTATCTTTTCTAAAAAAGTCATTAACTTCGTCACGAAGTTTTTCCATCATGTTCATAGAGATGTTCACTATTCTAGACTAATATTCTTCTTTCGAGATCCCATTACTGCTATCATATGCCTCATCGCATTCTTGAAAGCACTTTTCTGGAGGAATTAGATACAATGAATCAGTATCACCATATTTTATCTGAAAATCCCTACTTTTAACGAAGTCTGTAACAAGTTTAATATTTCTTTGTCCAGTTGATGTAACGCCTTCAGCCAGTGCTCGCAAGAAAAAGGAAGATTTACTATCTCCAGCAGTATCATAAAATGTATTCATATACACTTTAAGAGTATATTGTTTCGCATTTAAGCAAGAGCAGTTGAAACAAATAGAATCATATTCTGCTATAAATTCATATTTTTCCTTATTAATAAAATGATGTAAACTTTCACTAAGGCTGACATACTTTTTTTCTTCTGTATTTGCTAAGACTTGCTCAATAGCTCCTGGTAATGTTAAACCTTTATCCATTAAACCAATTACCAGATCTATGTTTTCCTTTTTCTCTTTCAAAGAAGCGAGATGTTTTTTCATCTCATTTCGTTTACTAGATAAATATTCTAACACATTGGCATAGAGACCTTTTTCTTCAGGGATGTTATTATGTTAGATAGACCATGCGAGATAATCCTGATTATTGAATTTAAAACTAATTTTGTGGAGTTTTTTATCACTTTGTTTAGCACGCTCTCGAGATAAAATTATTTTATCAGACGAGAGGTTGTATGTTATGATAAGGTTTGGATACAAAGATGCAAAGTCTAAGCCAATTATAAGATGTTTATTTTTGAGCCCCTTTATTAGTGGGAAGACATATACTTTCGGGAAGCTTCCAGATTCTGTTTGTTCATATGATATAGTGCTAGTTAAAAGCCCTCTTTATCATACACTAGCACCCAAAAGATTACATACTTTCATTCCTCCTGCGAAATAATGTGCATCATCTAATGATAAAAAATATATAAACACTACCTCTCTATATTCATTAATTACATTGCACTTGACTATTAATCATTGACAACTAAAAGTATTGATAATATAGTATTTAACCACTTCACGCATATGCTCAGCCATTATGATATTTGTTTCTTTTAATGCTATTTCATAATATTTTTTATGTGGTGAATAGGTAAATTCATTTTGTTGTCAAGATTATACTCCCTTAAGTAATATGCGAGACTACTTTTTTCAGATTTAGAATATAATTCCATAAAACAGGGCCAGACATCAATAGCCATACATCTAGAAATTTTAAGATGTTTCGAATAGAAGTTCCTATCATTTACTTTTTTTATATTATACTGATATTGCTATTTTGTAATTTTTCTAGACTTAATGGTTTAAATGACATATGATTGAACATCCATTTGAGCATCCCTAATTTCTTAGCTTTCTTCACAATAAATCTCCAGTCATATTGAGAATTATTAAAGCCTATATGTATATCTGGGCTAAAAGTTTCCAACACAAGGCAAATGCTTTTAGTAAATTTAATCTTTTTTCACAGGCTACTTTGCGGTAATAATACTGGCAGTTTAGATCATCTGAGGCTATATACATTCTAACAGCACGAACTGCTTTTAATATATTGTACCAATTATAGTGATTTCATGTTTTCACACAGATATATGATTTCTTTTTTGTATAGTATCCTTGAAGTGGATAAGCACTAATAGTCTTGATCCCAAACTTTGATGTGCTATTGAGAATATTAGATAGTATTCTTACTAATTTGATCTTAAATATAGATAACAGTATCTCTTCAGGAATTTTGACATTAAAGAAAGGTCAGATACCTGTAATATTTACAACTGCCTTTTGCCTATTAATCAAGCAACCACTAATGCGTAAAATATAAGTAGAGATCCCATTTATATATTTGGTATTATCACTAACTTCAGTAGGCATGAAATGTATGGGTTGCTTGCCGAATAGGCTTTATTGAAGTATAGCAGTCATCCCGTTATAATATTCTGCTACAATCTCATTACGTAATGAAACATTAGCTAAAGAGTCAACGTTGTTGTAGCGGACGAGAGTTCTGTAATCAGTTTAGTCAAAAATAGTTGAGATATACATGTTAATAGTAGGTAAAGTTATTATATCACAATATATTTCCAAAATATTTAATTATTTTTTTTATCCTTCGAAAAAAGAGATGTATAGCAAGCCAGTAAGCAAATTGTAAATAAAAGACAAGCGGATATATCTGAAAAAGTGTAGTCTTCTCCGTAATCTATTATATAAAAATTGGAAGAAGATTACCCTTTTCTAGATATATACTTAGGTATGGTATAGCCTTTGCGTAATATAGAAGTATACAAAAAGAGATACAAAGTTAGCTAGCCTTCTTGGACACTTCAGAGACTCAAATAAATACATTCTCTCTAAGGTAGTCTTCTGCGTAATTATTATATAAAATATTGGCAGAAGACTACCCTAATACTAGTATATATATGGGTATATCATCTAGGGTAGTCTTCTTCAGAATCTTTATATAAAATAATGAAAGAAGGCTACCCTATTACTAGTATGTATCTGGGTGTGACATAAAGGCTACATCTCGATGATATGTACTCAGGTATGATATAGCCTTCTGCATAATCTATTATATAAAAATTACGGCAGAAGGCTACATTTTCTAAACATATACTCAGATATAGTATAAATAGGCTGGCCATGATAATACATATGGGTTGATTGCTAGGAAAATCAGGTTCTGGGAATTTTTTAACAAAATTGAGATTTTTATTGCATTTTAGTT
>CAJVPP010001812.1:0-17757 GCA_910592005.1 Funneliformis mosseae
CAGTTATTTTAGTTTTAAGTGGATTTTGAAACCTTGTTAGTCCTCTTTTATTTTTCGATACAGCATTTCTTGAGTAGGGTCTAGATCTAGTATTTAAATAGACTTCATATTTATCTTTCTCATAATATTCCTCTGAAGTATATTTCTCGTCGTTGTACTCCTCTTTATAGTATTGGTCAGCTAAACATTTCTAGTATCCTCATAACGAGGTCTTCTATCAGTTCTTCTCGGCTGCTGATGAGGTTGAGAGCAGTTTCTAGCTATGTATCCTTCTTTGTTACAATTGTAACAGGTTATGAAAGATGTATTTTATCTAGGTCTCCTAAGAGTATTATTATAAGTTCGCTCTGTTCGCCTTCTTGGAAATTGTTGAGGTTGAGCTAATAAAGCAGTCATTAAATTAGCATAGTTGATGAATAGTTGTTTTAGTTTCTTTGTGAGCTCATCCACTTTAACATTGGTAACCACGTTTTTAGGGGTGGATACTGTAGTAATGCTGATATCCTTAGAGGCTTTTCTAGAGGTGAAATTATATCTGATTTCAATAGTTCACGCAGAGTTTACAGTAGCATCCAAATCAGCTGAATTTTGTAAGTAGACTGATGGAGTATAAGCAGGATTTAGTCCTATAAGAAACATTCTTTTCTTTTGTGTATCGTCTATTAATCCTATGCGAGTCACTAGTTTCTTAAATTTATTAGTATAGGAATTAACAGATTTATCAGATTTGTTATCGTGAAGTTAATTCCTAGTACCATTAGTTTTTCTTAGTCTTACTGATAAAGCGAGCTTCAAATAAATTCATGAAATTTTGACCACCATTTGTTCCAGTATTCTAATTGTCTCACATGGCAGTGGTGATACTATCAAATCAGTTAGCTGCTACGCTTTTAAGGTGTCCTCTAGCAAGAGCCTTTTTTCATGCTTCAGTGATCTATCTATTAGTGATTGCAGCTCTTTCGAATGCAGGGAGTCACTCTACAGGATCTTTATTTTCAGCTCCTGAGAAATAGTTAATTTTAATAGTGGATCTTTCTCCATTTTGGATTCTGCGAAGTCGTTCACTGATATCTGTCAAATGTTATCCATCAGTTCTAAAGATCTCTCAAAAAATAGCTCTCATTTCTTCTCCTGTGGTTATTGTTTCAATTTTAACTGAGGGTGAATTAGAGAGTGAGTTTGATAAGCTAGATGCAGAAAGTGTTGAAGAAGCAATAAGTCATTGTAATAATCATTAGTCTACTATAGGTCTTACTAAGTCCTGTTCTAAGATTTCAGTATATACCCTTGATAAAATAAATAAGGTAATAGGTTGTTGAAAATAATTTGTTCGAAAGGATATGTCTTGTATATAAAAATATATTACGTCTGCTGAAAAAGATCAAACAAGATATTGAATACTGGAAAGAAGCTGGTAAATAACTCTTATTAGGTGAGAGTTACGATGTTCAAATTCAGGGGTACTACTAAGTTATTCAAATAAGTTAAAAGCAATGATGGTTCTTGAGGTAAAAGTGTCTGCTTGATATTCACGTCTAAACCAGTTCCAGAAATTTTTAAAGCTATTGGAAAGAGTTTCAAAAGGAGAGGGGTGAATAATATCAATTACAAGTATAATCTTGATTAAGAGGTTCATCTAAATAATATCTAACTATATGCTCTAATGTAGTTCTCTTAAGTTTCTCAAAATTCATACACTTCGCTAATTTTTCAGCGATTCGTTGTGTATATCTTCAATAAAGAATCTCCTAGTAGAAATTATTACTTATTAAGTCTAAACACTATGTCATTAGAATAACAAAGCTTATTTGCTAACAGGAAGTTTAAGTTGTAAACTATAAAAAAAATAAACATGAATTTATTTAAGTTGAAGGATTAGGTCATCTTTATTGATGATTTATGTTTTAAGGAAATAGATATTGACAAAGATATAGTTTTTATGTTATTAAGATTATACTTTATTAATTGTACGATTGAAACTTGTTAGTTTGTCAAGGCGACAATACAGGATATTTATATAAAATACAATTATAAGATAGAGATAATAAATATAATAGTAAAAATAAATATAACTATGAAATTAAATATAGTAAATAAAATAATGATAAACATAATAATAAAGAAAATAATATCACAATGATAATTGTGATAGCAGTGAAAATGATGATCACGATTTTTCTGGTGATCATTAGTGCTGTTAGTTAATGTAGTCATTTAGTGATGCAAATGGATTATCACTAATATCATTCAGTACAAACATCTCAATCAATCCTTTATCATTCACAGCAGCTATCGCCTATGATACTCACTGGTCAAATTTCTAGTATAGCAGTAACTATGCCCTTTCTTTTAGACGTTCAATATCTGTATTTTAGTTTAGATTAGTTTTCTTTTTTTTCTGATGTATAGTTTAGTTCAGTAAAATGCAAGGTTAGTATTAATAAAGTAGTTTAGTTTACTAGATTAGTTTATAAATATTTTTATATTTTCTGTTTTATTTTGTTTTTCTTATAAATTCATAATATTAATAAAGATTATGTAAGACTGCTACATTTTAAAAAAAAAAATCATTTTTGCACATATCATTTTTGCACATCAACTATTCTCTTTCTCTCCCCAAACCATAAAAAGTGAGAAAAGCAAAAAATCAAAATTTTTCACAAAATAATAATCACAACTTGCGATGCTATCCTGGCTTACCAATAAATAATAAAGAAGAACCTTTACAAAAAAATCATGACTATCAAGTTCAACCAGATAACTGAAACTACAGCCAGATTCTTAAACATTGTAATAACTACCAATATTCTCTCAACTGATAATATGAGCGTTAACCAACAGTAATAGCAGTTCTAACTAAAATTAAAAAATCTTTCGAATATAATAAAAGCTCTTAGTTTTCTAAATACAAAAATACACAAGAAACTTCTACTATCAGTCTGTTACCTATTCAAATACCAAAGAATAATGAAATATTAGTTATCAGTAACAAAAATGTCATGGGTGAAGACCAAGTTTTTAATACGTCTGAGAATATATTAAATGATAAAACTACTACTAAGAATACTATTACTTTCAAAAGAGTTAGGGACATGACCACTATTTATATCTATTATACTACAAAAACCTTCATTTCCAATAAATCTTTATGAGAAAAAACTAACAAAGCCTGTGAATTATTCAATAGTACAGATTACTCATCATTCATTAGTGCATTAGTCAAATAAGATTTAGAAAATAAAATGTTAAAAATTATCTGATTAGGATTTATAATACATGAGAATGCCAATCGTGTAATTGCTGCTAAAATTCCTAATATGAAAACAGTCTTATTTAAACTTCTTATTATACCTGCCTTATTTAAGTTTGATTTGAGTTTGTTGATTAAGGTTATTGAAATTTCCATTTTACTTCTAAACAGATTATCTGATCAACGTTTACCCTATTTGATATAATCATCAAATATTCAATGATGATGAAGAACTTCTGGTAATAAATGACCATTTTATATACACCTAAAATAGATCTATCTTTTTTTAACTTTAATATTGGCCTATTTGTTCTTAAAAATATGGTTAGAATATATATCTGTTCTCTATTAATTGATAAAATTAGAGCTTGATCACAATTCACCTTAAAACTTACAAATCTTCCTAAAGACACCTCAGGCAAAGAATTAGAACCTATTGGCAAGGCTATCAATGCAGCCACTTGGATGATTTCTAAAGTAAGATTAAATTACAGAAACTTATAATATACTTTTATGCATCTTTGTAATAAAGAGGATCTCAAAGCAGCAAAAACTGGTGATCTAATCAAATTCGATAATTAAAAATTTATCTAGACTGTGCTAGAACATAACTCATGTAATTACAGAAAGAAAAAACCAAGCTCAAAAGATAGGTAAACATAAAATTTATACCAACATTTTAAACCTGCGAAATTTAAAAATTATTTAGCATTTACAATACATCTTAAAGTTACTTTTATTCACAACTAGAATACAATGTTTGATTCAAAAATTCACGATTATTCGCAAATGGATTAGAGATTACAAACCTCTAATTATTCTAACTCTAACTTTTAATAATGTTAATAACTTACTAAAATATTCTTCCCTCGATAAATTGATTTACACTAAAAAATCTTGATCAGAACAAATGGAAGATAAGAATACCTCACATAGATCGATCAAAATACTTACAAATAAATTAACTGATACATAAAAGATTCTAAATAAGCTTGATGCCATCACTGCTATATTAGCTATATTTTACAATGATCTTGCATTTTTGATACACTGTCTTGATGAAATTGAAAAACACCTTAATATTTTCACCCTGACTTTTAAAGAAGTCGCTGAACTTAACAAAGCTGCTAAATCTGAAGGTGTTATGGATACTGATATCACTTATGAACCAGAAGTAGACACATCTGATTCTAGAGTTATCAAAAATAAAAAATAAATTACTTAGTTATACAAAAAAATGATGAACTACGTGCTTACTATAAAACTATTGTTGAAAAACTCAACGTTATACTTAGAGCTATAACCAGCATTCAAAACATGGTATATGACGAAACTCACTCTGATCATAAAGTTTTTATTCTCAAACTCAACTTATCTAGTATTGTCGACTAACTAGAAGATAGTTCAGAGATCTCTGCCTCAGACTTATTCTTTAAATAATCATGATCTTACAACATAATAATACAAATATAATGTCTCACCATAAATATCGCAACCTATAATACTTATTCTTTTACTTTACTACACAAGTAATAAATACTTTTCAACCTTTACATCATTTATAATTTAGACATTATCATTTTACAAGAAACTAATTTTAAAAGTATATCACACGTATATTCCTTAAAATCTGATAAATTCATTCCCTTTTTCAATACTGATTCTCTTCACAAAGTATGGGCTTTAGAGTGGATTTTTTCATAAAAAACACTTGGCTAATCATGTATTTCACTATTCTTTCTTTTATCATCATATATATTCACTTGATTTTTAATTTAAAAATAAAACTAGACTTCGTATTATTAATGTTTATGTCTCTAGTACTAATATTTAACTATATAGAAAAACCTACAAAAAACAATAGATCTTATAAATGATATCTATTATAAGGACTCTCTAGTGATACTCCTTAATGATTTTAATACTGATCCATTAAGAGCCTATATAGTAGCGATCATAAGTATCTGATCGCTAATATTTTCTAAAATCAAGTAATAACATTTATTAAAATTTTCCAAAAAAAAATGACATTTTTTTATGTAAATAATTTTATTTTTTATTATTTAACACTTAAACTTCTTAATATATAAAATTTTTTTTAATATATTAATTATTTAGAAGTTATTACACATTTTTATAGAATTTTAGATAGATTACACAATTAGTTAGAAAACTTTAATAATACTGTATTCTTCCTTTTAATTTTGAATAATGTTTGTATTTATTAACTTTTTTGCCAAATTTACTATAAGTTATTTTTTCTAAAATATTCATAGATATAAGCCAAAAAGTCACTTTTATAAAAAATTATATGTAAAATTAACATTAGATTTTTACTGAAAGAAATTAGTTTATCAAATTGCAAATCTAAAAAATCACTATATAATATGAATATTTTAGCAAATATTATAATTTTTGTTTATTACTAAAATCTTTATTTAAATAATATTTTTAAATATAATAAATATTATAATTTTATTATAATAGATATAAAGTAGCTATATTTTTGAAATTCCATTTTAGTTATTATTGAAATTTATATAAAATAACTATTTTGTTTAATTTATTAAAAAATATCGATACTTTATATGCAAAATTCATTGATCATCTAATTTTTGATTTATATGTTATACAAGCTTATAATTTTACGCATAATCAACATTAGTACTGTACTTGAATTTTAAAAAATTTTAATGAGTGTTATTAATTAACTTTAAGAATTATAAGGGGTTGGATACTTATGATCACTTCTGTAATCCTACGAACTCAAAGGAATTTTTTGACTTACTCAATGACCTTCACCTATTCAACAATTTAGATTTAGTTAAAAATCAAAAGGTAAACAATGATCTCACAACTCACATGACTAATACTAGATGTTTTACTATCTATCACATTTTTATATATTTGTCACTCATCCCTGATCTTATTGATCAAGTGGTTATCAGAGTTGATATAATAATAACATATCTGACCATACTATTATTCATGTTACCATTTTATTGATAATTATTAACCCATCATTCACACAACATTTAGCAATTAAAAAACTAATTTTTCAATATTAAGATATATCTAATAATGATTGGAATGCCTTTGAAGCTTTAGTAGATTACTAATATAAGAATATTAGATTAAGCTTTTTGACAATAAATAACATAAGCACTATATACCACCTTAATTTCTATTAGGATCTTTGCAAAAATCAATCATTGATGCTACTACCAAGACCATCCCTAACAAATATACCTCTCACCACTTCTGAGATCTTAGACCATATATCCTCAAATTAATATACAAATGCATCAAATTATTATAAAATAAAGATGACACTGCAACTAGTTGCAACTATATAATACTTATTTATCACTAGTTGCAACTAGTTGCAACCCTATGATGCTTATTTGTCACTAGTTACAACTAGTTGCAGTGCTATCTTTAGTACAAAAGCTTTGTAAATTATGCAACAAATGTATCAATCATAATACTATTGACCTTAAATGGATTATCATGTATAAAAAGATATGTGCCTTTTCATTAGAATATGAATTTACACTTTCAGATATTATTCAACCATCCATCAATAATATTTATATAACTAAACTGTCATTAATTGAATTTCACAAAGTCCTCTCAATAGTGGCTAAACTTAATAAGGCTGAATTTAAAATGAAAGCCATTAATAAAGCTATTGAATGACAATATGCTAATATGCTTAATGACTAAAAAGCTATATTTGACTCACTATTAGAAAGACCCTATAGTAGTAGACTCATAATACTCTAACCCATCACTTCCTGAGGCATGAAAACAAATCTATACTCCAGATGATTTAATTGACCCTGACATTTATAACTCTCTTATGCAACCTCTGTCAGAAAAAGAATGGCATAACATTATCAAAGCCTTCCCTAATAATAAAACCTTTAAACTGTTAAAAATATTAAATAAAATGTTAAAACATCTTAGTCCATTTTCATCTAAATGCTTCTGAACTATTATTTGCAGATGTCTCTCACTCAATTTATCACCTAGTAGATGGAATTTAACCTTTGTCTACTCAATTCTTAAACCCAAACCTTGAGAATACAACTTAACAAACACTCACCTAATCACTTTATTTGAATGCCTATGTAAAGCACTTACCAAATTAATCAATGAACAACTTCTAAACATCTTATTTGCTAACAATATTATAAAAGGCAATAATTTTGCTAGTCTTTCTTGTAAAAATACGTTTGAATCAATCCACATTTTGATAACATTAAATATAATACTTCATTTTACCACAATAATCTTTAAGTTCTATTTTAAGATATGTTAAAAGCATATAATCGTGTTAATATTACTATGTTAATAAAAGTTCTTGGTCATCTATGTATTTTAGAAGCTTTTATCAAATTTTTAATATTGATCTTTTTTTCTTGTTTTAACCTAGTTTTTACCACACATGGTAATATTAATAATTACTTAGTCCTTTCAGAAATTGACTAAGAAGAGATAATTTCTCCTATTCTATAATGCATCTATTATGATCCTCTTTTATATTTCATACAAAACTCACCTCATAGCTATACCTAACATGTTAATTAATATGCTGATATCATTAAATGTGAAATACAAAGTTTTTCAAATCATATTCCTACCCTTGCTTATATAGATGATACACTCTGGATGGCTGATTCTAGAGCTAACCTTCAAAATATAATGAATATTGCAGATTCATTTTATACACTTAATAGCATTCAAATTAACTGGAACAAATCTGTGCTGATGATTAATGATAAAGATACCAATCCTATCAATTTCAAATTTAATGATAAAGATATCTAGCTTCTTTCACTCTACCATAAAGAGTTCACAAGATATTTAGGAGTTTAGGTATCCCTTTTTAATAACAACCAATTTGTTATAAATCAAATTTGGGATGAATTCAAGAGAACTAAATATGTATTTAACAAAAAAAAGCTGATGGCCAAACATATAGTCATGATATTTAATATAGTAGTTATCTCTCATATTCTATACAAGACTAAACTTACTTTTATTTTACATTCTACCTGTGACATTCTTATAACATCTTTTAGAATTTTCTTTAAGAAGAAATTAGGTCTTTTAATATTCGTGTCTGCATCTGTTATTTACTTAACATTTGAATATAATTTTACACACTTTATAATAAACAGATATAAGCCAAATCATCTGATCTCTAAAAAATAATTAATGATATATTTATACTTAGGTTAACTTTACGCCTGCGAAACTTATAACTTCAACTATTTGAATGGTTATCTCTATTTCCTCTAACTAATTGGCTTTATATTAAAATAAAACTTTTTAAAGACTAGTGGTCATGATTCCTGTTTGCTGCTAAATATGTGGTCTTAACTTTTAGCAATATATTGATAAAGACTATAACTTAAGACAAATTGAAGGTGGTTTCACTTCTATTTCACATTTCTTTACTCTAAAATTTTACTGGCAAAATGTTTTAAGATTATGTATACTATCGATCTTATATGTTAACCAACTCTCAACAATAGATGTCTTAATTTATTCACTACTTTTAATCTTAATATAATATATAATTCTGTATTTTATAGTGTTAAATGGTTCAACCAATTGGAATCAAAACTTCTACTCAACAATACTACTAAACAATTATTTAATAGATGTCCTTTGCACACATCTCTTATTAAAGTGCCAATATAATCCACTAACTTCAATGTCTCAGCTACCAATTCAACTTTTATAGTAATCTGGTCTAATCAATATATGACCTATATATTGGAAAAAGTAATTAAAGGGAAGACACAATCATTTACACATAACATTATTATTAAATTAGTTGGAATGTCACTAAATGCCTATTGTCCCTTATATCAGATGTAATCTCTTTGATTATTTTGCCTTTATATCATATAAATAACAACAAAAATATAGTTTTTGTATTATCAAATTACCTAAAATATATTGTTCTGTATTTAAAATATTTCACAAATTTTATGAGGAATAATGATGTAGCCTTTCACACTTTATACTTTAAGAATTAGTCATTAACTTTCCCTTATCAATATTTAACTTAATCTCTGCCTAATTTATTAATTCTTCCTTTTGATCAACCTTCAATCATTAGATTAAAACACTTTAAATCACAACTTATTAATGCTAACTTCCTCCAATTTTATACAGATGGTTCTTTTACATCTTTAGGATTTTGTAACTGCTAGATGGGAGTCATATAGTTACAGACTAACTAGAATTAGTCCTCACTCTCCTTTAATTTTACACTTGTATTATACTCCCTTTCTCTACATTAGCAGAAATAGTTGCTATTCTCACTGCTATATATACATTACCTCTTAATATTAACATTGAAATCTGTACTGATTTACAAGCTACAATCATATCATATAACAAAATTGTCACACTATGTAAGATATCTCCTTCTTTTAACTTTGCATTCAAAATTTCATACTTTCATATTTGAATGACTATGTTACACCTCATAGCTACACATAATATTAAATTAATACTGACCAAAGTCAAAACTCACAAAAATAACCAATTCAACAATTAAGTAGACTTTTAGCAAAATAGGTTACTAGTGTTCCTTTATATATCAATAATAATTACCTTAGACCTAAATATATTAAATATTATAATAATATGCTAATTATTACTCCTTCTCATTTATTTTTTAAATACTTACAACAAGTCTCTTAGGTTAAAGCTTTTCTGATTCTTTCATACCTTATTAAATAAAACATTTTTCACATTGATTAGCAAACTTTATTTTATATTCTTAATAACTCAGAAAATGCTAAGATTACTTTTTTTAACACATATAAAAGAAAACAATTCAAACTTAAACTGATCCAACAAATAATTTCCATTTTGAAAATCATAAATGCCTGTTATTCACAGATCTATATCTTAAATAATTATTTCTGTTATTATTTTACAACTGAGAGTTTTGATCATATTTGGATTTATCCTAATAATGTAACTCCCATTATCAATATTATTCAAAAACACAAATAATCATTCATATCTTAATCAACCTAATAATGATATACCTATTATATATGTGAATCAGTCTTCAATATGGGATTGCAGCTCAAATAACAAGTTATGTTTTATCGACCTATTAAAAGAATAATTTCTTTATCATTTTCTTCATTAATCAATGCTATTATAAAGAACAAGTAACTCACCCTTGATTTATTATCATTTCTCTTTGATGATATATTTTTTTCCATTTATGATATATGGCTGAAAAGATGTGAAATACTATAACTATGAAAAACTTCTAATAACATTAAAGATGATTTTACTATAGCTTAGATATCCTCTGATTTCTCTCATATAGCACAAATACCTCTAACTATTTTTTCATCCTTTATAGTAGCTATCACTTATGATACTCATTGATCAAATTTCTAGTATAGCAGTAATTATGCTCCCCCTTCCAGATATTTGATATCTGTATTTTAGTTTAAATTAGTTTTCTTTTCTTTTCTGATGTATAGTTAGTTTAGTAAAGTGCAAGGTTAGTATTGATAAAGTAGTTTAGTTTATTAAATTATTTTATAGATATTTTATATTTTGTATTTTATTTTATTTTTCTTATAAATTCATAAATATTAATAAAGATTATGCGAGACTGCCACACTTTTTTTAAAAAAATTCATTTTTGCACATTCAGAAACTTTTCTCTCTCTTCCCAAACCACAAAAAAATAAGAAAAGCAAAAAATCAAAATTTTACACAAAATAATAATTGCAATTTGCGAAGCCACTTTAACTCCTTAACGAACAATAAAAAAAATCTTCACAAAAAAAGACTATGATTATTAGGTCTAATACACTAAATGAAACTTTGGTTAGACCTTCAAAAATTATAACCTCTACTAATATTCTTTTAGCTGGTAATATAAGCGTTAACCAACAAATAACAGCAGTTCTAGTTGAACTTAGGGAACCCTTTGAATACAGTAAAGGTTTCTGATTTCCTAAATATAAAAATATACAAGAAACTTCTGCTACCAGTCTGTTGCCTATCCAAAAATAAAGGATAGTAAAATTTTGATCCCTGATGATAATAATATTATAGATGAAGACTAAGTCTTTAATATATCTAATATGCTAAATGATAAAAATAATAACAAAGATACCATTACTTTCAAAAGAATTAGAGACGTGATCACCTTCTATATCTACTATGCTGCAAAAATCTTCTTTTCTAATAAATCTTTTTATGAAAAGACTAATAAAGTCTGCAATTTGTTCAATAGGGCTGATTACTTATTGTTTATTAATACTTTAATAAAGTAAGATTCTAAAAATAAAACGTTAAAAATAATCCGTTTAGAATTTATAACACATGAGAACGCTACCTGTGTACTTGCTACTAAAATTTTTAATATAGAATTAATCTCATTTAAACCTTTTGTTATACCTACCCTATTTAAATTTGATCTAAGTTTATCAATCAAAGTCACTAAGATTCCTATTTCTACATCTAAATAGATCATCTGATTAACATTCATCCGCTTTAAAATAATCATTAAATGCTCTATAATAATGAAGAATTTTTAGCAGCAAGTAATTATCTTATATGTATTTAAGATGAATTTATCATTTTCAATGTTAACGCTAGCCTATTCATCCTAAAAGATATGGTCAGAGTACACATCTGCTCTCTATCTACGGATAAAATCAAATCTAGATCACAATTTACCTTTAAACTCACAAATCTCTCGAAAGATACTATAGGTAGAGAATTAGAACTAATTGAAAAAGCAATTAATGCAGCTACATAGGTCATCCTCAAAGCTAAGTTAAACTACAGAAATTTATAATATACTTTTATGCATTTTTAAATTAAAGATGATCTTGAAGCTGCAAAGAATGGCGATTCTATAGAATTTGATAATAGACAGCTTATATAGACTGCATCAGATACTAATCTTGGCGTATACTATTCTATTTCCAGATATGATTTACATAATTATAAAAGAAAATGAACTAGTCATAAAGATAGACAAACTCAGAATTTATATCAAGCTTTAAATTAATATAATTTAAAAACTATTCTGCACCTGCTCTATGGTCCAAAGTTACATTTATACATGACCAAGATATACTATTTAATTCTAATAATTCACGATCATTTACTAACAGGATTAAAAATACCAAACCTCTAGTCAAGAATACTCCTAACTATATTATTACTAATAATACTCCAAAAAAATCTTCTTTAGATAAATTTATTCATGTCAGAAAATCATGGTTTGAACAAATAGAAGATAAGGATACCTCATATAGATCAACTAAAATACTGATATATGAATTGACAGACATCCAAAAAATTCTAAAATACTTGATGCTATTACTGCTACCTTAGCTATACTTTACAACGATTTTGCTTTTTCTATACACCGCCTTGACTAAGTTAAAGAACATCTCAATATTTTTACTCTAACGTCTAAAAAAGTTGCAAAATTTAATGAAGCTATTAAAGCAGAAGGTTTCATAAATACTGATACTACATATAAACCTAAAATTGATACATCTGAATCCAGAGTTATCAAATATAATAAACAGATTACATAATTATACAAAGAAATAATGAATTATGTGTTTACTATAAATTTATTGTCAAAAAGCTTAATGTTGCTCTTAGAGCTATCGTTAGCATTCAAAATATGATTTATTATGATACTTACCTCAGCTATAAAGTTTTTATTTCTAAACTTAACTTATCTAGTACTGTCAACACATTAGAAAATGGTTCAAAAGTTTTAGCCTCTGATCTATTCTTTAAATAATTATGATATCAATATAAATATGATGCTTTTTACCCTTAATATTGCAATTTATAATATTCATTCTTTTATTTTATTACACAACAAATCCTTTTAATCTTTACGTTCTTTATAATTTAAATATTATTGCTTTACAAGAAACTAATTTTAAAATATATCATATGTACATTTCTTAAAACTCATTTGTTTTAATAAATTTATCCCTTTTTTTTTATACTGACCTCTCCTCACAAAGCATAGACTTTAGAGTTAGTATTCTTATCAAAAAACACTTGGCTGATTACATATTTTATCACTCCTCCTTTTACCATTGCATATATTTGCTCAAATTTTAATTTAAAAATAAAACTAAACTTTGCATTATTAATATTTATATCTCTAGCTCAAACAATCAACTATGTGACAAAACCTACAGAAAGATATTAGATCTAATAAACAATACTTATTAAAAGAATTCTCTAGTGATACTTCTTAATAATTTCAACACTAATCTATTAAGAACCTATAACCCTACAAACTCAAAGGATTTTTGACTTGCTTAATGATCTTTATTTAATTAACAATTTAGATTTAGTTAAAAATCAAAAGTTAACTAATGATCTCATAAACTACATGACCAGTACTGGATATTTTACTCTCAATCACATTTTTATTCACTCATCACTAGTCTTTGATCTTATTAATCAAGTAAATATCAAAGTTGATAATAACATATCTAATCATACTATTATTCATAGCACAATTTTATTAACATTAATCAAACCATCATTTATACAATATTCAGCAACCAAAAAATTGGTTTTTCAATACCAGGATATATCTAATAATGATTGGAATGCTTTTGGTATTTCAGTAAATCACTGATGTAAGAATACTAGACTAAATTTCTTAACACTAAATAATATACGTACTATACACTACCTTAATTTTTATTGAGATCTTTTGCAAAAATCGATTATTAATGCTACTACCAAAACTATTTCTAACAAATATACCTCTTATCATATTTGAGATCTTAGGCCACGCATCCTCAAGTTGATTTAAAAATGCATCAAATTAATCTAAAAGCTTTGTAAACTATGCAACTAATGTATTGCTCATAATATTATTAACCTTAAATAGATTATTCTGTACAAAAAGAAATGCGCCTTTTTATCAGAATTTGTAATTATACTTCTAACTATAAGCCAACCATTTATTGAATAACTAAACTATTATTAATTAACCTTTGTAAAGTCCTTTTCACAGCTGCTAAACTTAATGAAGCTGAGTTTAAGATAAAAATAATTAATGAAGCTATCGAACGATGATATGCTAACATAATTAATAACTAAAAAGTTATATTTAACTCACTATTAGAACAACCTTGCAGTATTATTATATTAGATAGATGTATAAACAATCATAGTCCTAACAAAGAGCTTCTCATAGACCCAATAAATGTTCAAAAAGAAACTGCATATTATTTATAATGAATAGTAGGCTCACAATACTCTATTCTATCATTTCTAGAAGTATAAGAACAAGTTTATATTCTGGATGAATCAATTAACCCTGACATTTATAATTCTCTTATGCAACCTCCTTCAGAAGAAGAATAGTATAACATCATCAAGGTGTTCCTTAATAATAAAACCTCTGGACTGTCAAAAATATTAAATGAAATGTTAAAACATCTAGGTCCATTTTTGTCTAAATATTTCTAAACTATTATCTACAGATATCTCTCACTTAACTTATCACCTAGCAGATGGAATTTAACCTTTATTTACCCAATTCCTAAACCTAAATCTTGAAAATATAATCTTATAAACACTCACCCAATTACCTTACTGGAATACCTGTGTAAAATACTTATTAAATTAATAAATAGATGACTTTTAAATGTCTTATCTACTAATAATATTCTTAAAGAAAATAACTTTGCAGCCTCCCTTGTAGAAGTATATTTAAACCAATCCATATTTTTGATAACATTAGATATAATACTTTATTTCACTGTAACAATCTTTAAATCCTATTCTAAGATATGTCAAAAGTATATGATCATGTTAATATTACTATATTAATCAGAGTTCTCAGTCGTCTGTGCATTCCAGAAGCTTTTATCAAATTTTTAATTTTGATCTTCCTTTCTCACTTTAATCAAATTTTTACCGCACATAGTAATACTGATACTTACTTAATTCTAAAAGAAATCGACTAAGAAGAGATCATTTCTCCCATTTTATGATGTATCAATTATGATTCTCTTTTATGTTTTGTACAAAATTTACCTCATGGCTATATCCAGCATATTAATTAGAAAGCTGATATTATTAAACGTGAAATACAAAGTTTTTCAAACCATATTTCTATCTGTGCTTATATAGATGATACATATTAGATGACTATTGCAGATTCATTTTATACATTTAATAGCATTTAAGTAAACTAGGATAAATCTGTACTAATAATTAATGATAAGAACTCCTATACCGTTAATTTCAAATTTAATAATAAAGATATCTGGCTTCCTCTACTCCATTATAAAGAGTCCACAAGATATTTAGGAGTTTGAATTTTCCTTTTTAATAACAATCAATTTGTTATTAAATAAATATAAGATGAATTTAAGAATACTACAAATATACTTAACAAGAAAAAGCTGGTAGCTAAACATATAGTCATAATCTTTAATATAGTAGTTATCCCTTATATTAAAGCTCTAAACAGTTCAGATTAATTCAAAAATTTTCAATTCAGATCAACTTCAGTTCAGTTTTGGATTGCAAAAATTTTAATCCAAAAATTTTCAGTTTAATTCAGATTTTTTTCAGATTCTTTGGAATGATAAAATTATCATTCTAAATGAATAATAAAAAGATCATTTGATTGAATAATAAAATTATCATTCCAAATGAACGATAAAAGAATTGTTCATTTGAAATGATTAAAGTTATCATTCTAAACAAATAATAAGAAAATCATTTGATTAGAACGATCAAATTATCATTCTAAATGAACGATAAAAGAATCATTCAATTAGAATGATTAAATTATCATTCCAAGTGAATAATAAAAGAATCATTCATTTAGAACAATTGAAGTTATCATTCTAAACGAAGATAAGAAAATCATTTAATTAGAATGATCAAATTATCATTCTAAACGAACTATAAAAGAATCATTCAATTGGAATAATTAAATTATTATTCTAAATGAATGATAAAAGAATCATTTGATTAGAATGATTAAATTATCATTCTAAAAAAATGATAAAAGAATCGTTCATTTAGAATGATTGAAGTTATCGTTCTAAACGAATGATAAGAAAATCATTCAATTGGAATGATGAAATTATCGTTCCAAACGAATGATAAGAAAATTGTTCATTTAGAATAATTAAAGTTATTGTTTTAAACGAACAATAAGAAAATTGTTCGATTAGAATGATCAAATTATTATTCCAAATGAATGATAAGAAAATCATTTATTTGGAATGATTGAAGTTATTATTCTAAAAGAACGATAAAAGAATCATTCATTTAAAATGATTGAAGTTATCATTCTAAACAAACAATAAAAGGATCATTCCAAACGATCTAAATTTTCAGTTCAGTTCAGATTTTTACCAGTTTACGGTTTAGTTCAGTTTCAGATTGGCCTATAATCTGGATTGAACTGAACCATTCAGAGCATTACCTCATATATTGTATAAAATCAAACTTACATTTATTTTCTGTTTTACTTGTGATATTCTAATGATATTCTTTAGAACTTTTTTCAAAAAGAAATTAGATCTTTCAAGATTTATATTAGTATCTATAATATACTCAATATTTGGATACAACCCAGCAGACTTTTATGATAAATAGATGTAAGTCAAATCATTTGATTTCTTTAAGATGATTAATAACATATCTTTTCTTAAGTTGTCTTTACACTTTCAAAACTTTTAACTTTAATTATTTGAATGGTTATCACTATCTTCTTTAACTAACTGGTCTTATGTTAAAATAAAAACCTTTAAAGATTGGTGATCTTACTTTTTATCTTTCGCAAAACATGATAGTTTTAACTTTCAGCAATGTATTGATAAAGATTACAAGTTAAAACAAATTGAAGGTAGCTTTACTCCTATCTCACAATTCTTTACTCTAATATTTTACTGCAAAATGTTTTGAGATTATGTACGCTATCAATCTTATATGTTGAGCAATTCTCAATAATGAATGGTCTTAATTTGTTTACTATATTTGATCTTAATATGATTTATGACTCTGTATTTCATAGTGCTAAATGGTTTAACTACAGAGGGTAGACAAAAGTTTCTGGACACTTTTTCATCAAATAAAATCTTATAATTCTTTAGCATTAATAGTAAAAATTCTAATATTATTTTATTTAGAGCTGGTTAAAGCATATATTTTATATTAAACTTTAGTACTTAGTTAGGCCTCCCTTTGTTGTAATCACAATCTGAATTTACTGTGACATGCTATCGACTAAATTTTCAATAGTATGCATTAAAATTTCTCACCATGCCTTTTTAATATAGCAGTTGAGGTCAGCAAAATTCAATGATTGTTTTTTATATGCTCAAATGTTTTTTTAATATTAGCCCATAAATTTTCAATTGGGTTAAGATCAGGACATTGGGCTGGTCAAGTAAAATATGACTCTGTGTTGTTCTTTG
>CAJVPP010001813.1:0-17754 GCA_910592005.1 Funneliformis mosseae
GATTTATCGATTCAAACCGATATATAACCAGTTCCAATTTTCATAACATGAATAAAACCGGTTTCTAAAATTAAAACCGGTTCCAACCTCTATTTACTGTTATATCAAAAAGTTATAATTTAAGTAATTCTCTAGGAATTACTGTTATATTTATATGAAACTTATCTAATTTTTATTAACAAATTTAACTAAATGATCATAAAAAGATTTAAAATAAGAAGATATTATAGATTTAATAATTTTTTAAAAGACTTTTAGACTAAATATTATTAATTTACTAAATTATTTCTTCTTTATTTATTGAGCTTTTTTATTAGTTTTAATGAATATACTATTAAGAAACCTTCTTTAAATTTATTTTTCAATTTAAAATTTATAATAGAAGGTAGTTTGATTATTAACTATACAATCTAATATAACTATAAATATAATTCTTTCATATCTTATAGTTTTAATACTAATTATATTAGAACTACACTTTTTTAAAATGTAAAAATTGAGTAAATAGGAGTTTCATTCATATTTATAATAAATTAAAAAAGATAATCATATTATATTCTTCTATAAAGAACAAAGCTTAAAAAATCTATTGTTTTCAATAAATCCTTTGATAAGTGTTGAGCTACAGTTGTTCTTTGCCTATTTGAAAGATTATAATAAATCATAAAACAATTTATTTACTTTTTGAAAATTTAAATGAAGAAATTGTAAAATATATTTTCTAAAATTTTTCAGTTTATGAAAGTTTTTTAACTTTATTTATTAATATATTTCTAGTAATTAATAAATTTTATGCATAATAATTAATAATCTATACTGTTAAGCTTTATTCTAACTCTGAAAAAAAACAGTTGTATATCATAATATAACTTTAGTAAATAAAATACTAAAATTTTTAGTTGATCCTTTTTTTCTTTAATTCTGAATTTGATTTAATACTAAACTAAAATATCTTGTATTTTACAAACATTATTTAAATATTATAAAAATTGTAAAACTATAATTTTTTGTATATATACCATTGTTTTTAACTTTAGAATATTTAAACTTTTGACAATCATTTTGAAAAAAAAAAGAATTGTGAAATATAATACATATAAAATGTAATATAAACGTGCTAAATTTTATAATTATTACAATTTATATTAATCTATATATTATATATAATTAATTATCTTTCAAACTACTTTATATCAAAATATCTTCTGATTAAACTATCCAGATATTTTATAATTTTAAGATGAATTTGTAAAAAACTCAGAGTATATTAGTCAATACTTTATAGTAGCTATTATTAAAATGTATTATTCTATAAATAAAAATAGTTTAATAAAATTTTAAATATAAGGAATTTGTTCTATTATTTTTATTTATCAATTATTAATTGCATATATTTTATATATATATATTTTTTTTTATTTTTTTTTTGTAAAAAACTTTTATTCATTATATTATTATAAATAAATATTAGTAATCAAAAAAACTGATATAATAATATAAATAAATATTAATAAATTTATAAGTTTTATTAATAAATATTATAAATAAATTAATTATTTTTTATTATAAAAAAAAAATAAAAATAATTTTATATAATTTTATTATAAAGATTATTTTTAATAAATTAAACTTTATTATATGGAAAAATTATTAAGAAAATGAAATTTTTTTGACTAAAATTAAGATCTTATTATATTTAATCTAATAATATCAAAAACTAAAAAAATTAAAATACAATAAAAAATAAAATTTTATTAAAAAATTTCTAGAATCTATTTTTCTAGCAAATTTCTTATATATAAATTTATTTAAATAAAATACTATAGAGTATCTATTTTTAAAACAAGTAAATTTACATGTGATAAAAGTACAGATCTTAATAAAACTAGAACCTATTTATATTACAATTCCAATTTTTGGTAATTTTAAATCTTTACCTTCAAAAATTCCAAAAACTATTATTATTCAAAATGCATATAAGTAATCATTAGAATATTTTTGAAAATTAACAGCTTCTTGATTTAAGCTAATCTGATTTTCTTATACTAAAATTTATTTTAAAACTTTTAAAAAATGATAGCTTAATTTATAATAAATTAAAATCTAAAAATAATTCTAAAAAACTATTCATAATTAATTTTATTATATAAAATTCTAATTTTATAATTAAGGAAAATAATAATTTTGTATTTAAATAATTAAAAAATCTGAAAGTACTTTCAGATTTTACTATATTTTGAAAATGAGTTTGCTTAATTTCTATTTTTTCATTTAAATTCTTATTTTCTATAGTATTTCTTTTAATATAATTAAAATTAAAATTATTTTTAATCAATAATAGGCTGCATTACAATGTTTTTCAAGTAAGTACATTTATTATGTCTATATATAAGTATATAACCTCCATAAATTGCATTTGTATTACGAGAATTTTTTTTGCCTTATTAAATTTTTAATTTGATCTGTTAAAATAATAGAAATATGTTTTAAACTAATTATTAATGCTATTAAATAAATCTGTTTGTTCAGATTTACTATACTATTATTAAAAAAAATAATTTTAATAACTGAAACTAAAACATATACTTTATTATTTATTAGTTGATAAATAAAAATAACTTTTATATTTAATTTCGTTTAACACTTCTATATTCTCATCAATATTTATAGGTATTAAATATCCTATATCTGATTTTTTATTTTCATATCTTTTTCTATTTATTTATTTATTTTTTTTCTTTGGAAGTAATAGGTAAATATAAAGAAATAGAAGAAGGTCGTACTAAGGCGTAAGAAATGATTGGTTTTATTTTGAAATATTATCAAACGAAAATTAACGAGGTTAAAATAATCCTATTTAAAAAACAAAAACCAAAACGTATACTATATTGTATATACAGAATTTCTAATCTAGAAGTAACGTTTAATTAGAAAATTATGTGATAGGAAAGAAATAATATAAAAGAAACAAGACGCAGTAAATTTTGGACTCTGGCGCAGTTAGTGACACCATTAGAAAAAGCCCGTTTTAGAAGATCTTCTATCGAGATGACAAGGCGTAAATATGTAATACAAAAGTTACAACACCATGCACCATGTGACAAAAGATTGATGTTATCTTTTTTACACGGGATCTTTTTGTTTGATCACACAAAAATTGTTAAATAAAAAGCCTTCTTGCTTTTAAATTTTATTGTCCTCCGATAAAAGAACGCCAAGATATGCAACAAAGCGTGAAAAACGTGTTGGAAAATGTTGGGGTTTTGGGGGTTTTCTTATTGTATAACCTTAATAATTTTATCTATTGTTTGAAACGACGATCCCCCTCCCTTAAAAACTACCGATTTTTTTTTTTTTTTTCGAATTTTAATTTTTTTCCTGAAAAAAATTTTTACCAAAAAATCAATCATACAAAATGTCCTTCAAACGCAAAATACCTTCAAGACATATCCTTCAAAAACCTTTTACAAGTTCTTATTATTATATAAACTCCAATTTCAATACTTGTTAATTACACAATTCAAAAATGAAAATTAAAGTTAATCGGCTGGCCGGTTATACATTTCCTGGAGAAAGTTTAAAATTCAAACTTCGAAAGAAGTTTGAATTATAATAAATTTTTGTCCAGGTTTTAAAGAGTTTGAATTATAATAAATTTTTTGTTGACTAGATCGAAAGTCACACACACACACACACACACACACACAAAAAAAAATAAAATTTTAAGATAAATTTTTGACACGAGAAATATTACCTTAACAGAAGGAACAACTAGGGACAGAGAAAGTCGATTGGATTGGATGATCTGGTGCAAAAGATGGAGATGATGATTTCGGGATGTCCTTGGTGTTTTAACTCGTGAGATCAGACACTTCCCTATTATATTCTCATTTTAGCATTGAACTGTTTAAATTATCTATAGTTAGGGTTGTTTTGATAAGTTTACGTTCATCCTTCCAATCCCTTACCCTCTTACCCTTTCCAATCCTTAACCCTCTTTCCTTCCAACAATCCCTTGCACAATGAAAAGTTGAATCCCGCAAAAATTTGATAATTTTATATTCATGTTATTATTTAATAAATTGATTTCTTTATATTGAATAAAATATTATTTCGTTCATTTATAAATTGAATTCTCATTGATTTTTATTCTATAATGTTGAAATCTGTGACTTGTTTCTTTTTCATTTCCAGCCAACGCAATTTTTCATTTTGCTGCGCCATTCGTGACGCAAACCGCGAAATGAAAAAAATTTTCTTTTTTTTTTGTTGCGTTTGATTGACCATTTTTTTTTAAAAAATCCTCAGAGGGGCTCGAACACTGGCGCGTCTTTTTCAATTTAAAAGAAAAGGTTAAGGGAAAATAAAGTCGTTGCACAAGACACGAGAAAATGAAAAAATCTTTTTTTATCGAGTAAAATAATTTAATTGCTTGTTTAAGACTTCTTGAAAAAAATTGAAAATAAAAATCATGAATGAAGGAGGAATTCTCATGATTTTTGTAAAATTAAAAAAAAAATTTTTCTGATTTCAATGCTCTTACAAGTGACGTCATATGTATTTGAAAAAGTAAATTTTATTCATTCGTTCTAAATGTAATTTATTTACAAAATAAATTTCATGGACACGACAATCAATGAAATGACCTTCAGGTTTGAAGGTGTGCGCACATATTATACAAAGTAAGTAATGTTACTATATTCGCATTATCTGAACTTTTATCATGACTAACGAAACTAATCTGCCACATCACATAGGAATACGCAAAAACACATTTGGCGTGTATGAATTTAAACCTTTGACAACATTTTTTGTGGAGATTTTCGTCAGTTCTTTAGCCATCAATGATGGATCCATGTTTCCTCTATTGTTGATTATCAACGCAAGCGCGCCGGCAACATGAGGAGATGCCTGACTTGTTCCTGAAAACGTTGATAATTTTTCCTTGCCAGAAATTCCAGCTGCAACAATATCTCTTCCTGGAGCAAAAATATCCACACATGATCCTGTATTAGAAAAATCTGTAACTTGATTTGAAGTTTTCTCCGTGGCTCCCACAGTAATTGCTGATGGGGCCGATGCTGGTGATGTGTTGCATGCATCTGCTGCATCATTTCCGGACGAAACTACCACATGGATACCGGCATTTGTGCATTCTTCAACCAATTTATTAATTGCTTTAGATTGTTTTCCACCAATGGATATGCTACGTTAAATTTTATACAAGTTAACAAGAGGAGAAGGTTCACAAACTAACAAATAAAAAAAAAAAAAAAAACTTACTTAATGATTGAGTTTTTATTTTTACTCTTTTTGTGTTGGTCGATCACAAACACAATCCCGGCACCCACGGTCGTGGTGCTGCCGGAGCCATTTTTATCCAACACTTTGACAGCAATAAGTCTGGTCTTTTTTGCAACACCAAACTTCTTTCCACCGATCTATTCACGAAGGAAAAAAAAAATAAATAAAATTTTAATTTCAATTAAAAATGAAAAAAAAATGAAAGGTTGGAAAATTATGACTTACTATTCCAGCCACATTAGTTCCATGTCTAATTTATTAAATGAAAAGTTATGAAAAGTTATGAAATATTTTTAAAAAAATTTTCAAGAATAAATCGTTTAGATTCATTAAACATACCCATTATCATCAGTATTTCTACAACCGTCACAAAAAGCACCCCCAAATACTGCTCTCCCTTCAAATTCTGCATGACTTGTATCGATTCCGCTAAATTTATCAAAAATAATTTTTTTCTTAGGAAAAAAAAAAAATAAAAATAAAAATCGTGAATGCTAAATTGATCTACTCACGTGTCAATAACAAAAACATTAACTCCCCCACCGGCTTCAGACGGAAATTTGTAATTTTTGTCCAACGGAAGATTGACCTGATCGATACGGTCAAGATTCTATCAAAATAAAGCGAAATCTTATTATTACACGGAATAAAATGTTTTTGCGTACGATACTCGCTTACTTACGAAAGGTGCATTGGACTGGGTAGTAGTTGCATCTACGGATACCTTAGTAACCTTTTCAACGAATTCCACGTCATTCGCCTTGCTCAAGTAATGTTTAACGAATGATTCGTCAAAAAAAGCACTATACGCTGCAAAACTTTCTTTAACTGAAAAATCTATAATTTTTTTATCATTGGCGGTACACCTCTTGACCATTCCATTTTTGGACTTTACGGATGTCACTTTTTCTACGTCAAGTCCAAAGCATTCAGTAAGCATCTTAAAGTGACTTTTGGTCACTGATTTGGTGGAGTGAGAAGAAGTGTTGAGAAATACAAAGTATTCTTGTTTTGAGTGACCGATAGGTACGTCTGGACATTTCACATGTGGTGTAGAGGAAGTTTGCAAGGTCATGGAAAAGATAAAAGGTAATAGTATGATTAAACGTGAGGAAAGCATTGTATTATAATTAATCAATATTCTAAAAAGTGAAATGAGGATGATTAATTAAAGCGGATGGACTAAAGATTGTAAAGGGGAGTGTGTGATTGAATTAAAGCAGGTAAAGGGAATGTGTGGTTGAATTAAAGCAGATGGAGTGAAGAAGGTAAAGGGAATGTGTGGTTGAATTAAAGTAATGAAAGTGTATATTGGTTATATTATATATAATTTGAAAATGATTTATTTTTGATTAATGTCGTGTCACTTAGAAATTTATTCCATGCTTGTTAATAAATCACAAGTAAATAATATATAACATCTTTTAAAAATAGATGATTATGTTGTGTATATGTGTTTATCATCAAAACAAACCAGTAAATTTAACTTTATAATCATACCGAAAGACAAAAGAAGTAAATCTTTGGTTTATAATTAAAAATTGATCACAAATCAATAACTTCGCTGTATCGCACATCCTTATAAAGACCTTTTTGCACGAAAAATTATACTGATTGATCATTTTTTTAATTGACGTACTTTGAAAACTTTACATATCTTTTTGAGTGAAAGGGTTATATGGGCTTCGTCAATTGAGTTACAAAATAAGAAGGTGATTGTTTATTGACGAGGCCCGTAATGTCATGTGACTTCGCATTAACATTTTTTTTTCCTTTTTCTTTCGTTACAAAGACATAAGGATATCGTTGTTGCATCCCTAAATACTCTGTTATGTAGAACAGTAATTTTGTCAAATTACCAAAATAAATGAAAATTTTATACAGGTAACACATTAAATGGAAAATTCATTATTAAATCAGGAATCTTTTTTTGAAACAAAATAATTGGTATCCTTATCCTTTCTAGGCTTAACAAAGAGAACAGATTTGCACCAATAGCAAATGATTCCAATTGAAAAGGATCGTCAAAATGTTTTGTGAAATAAATTTTTACGTGTATCATGCAAAAAAACTATTCTAGACCTACAACAAACATTATTGAAAATCGGAATCATGAACTTGAGCCCGGTGAGCTCTGACTTATCACGGAAAATCTTTTGAAATGTGTCGCTTATTTTTTGAAATTTTCATGTGTAGAATTTAATGCAGTAAGTCGCATAAATTTAAAACAATTAATAAAATTGCATATTTTTAAAAAAAGTTTTTATTAACCTACGTCATATTTTTAAGTAAAAATAAAAATGATTACCATTATAAGGCCACGCACTAGCATTTTCGGTTCACGTCACCCGGCCGGGTCACCTTTTAAATTTTAACCAAAAAATTTTATATGTAAAAATTTTATCTCTTGACTTTGAAATATAATGCTGTTGTATTCAATTCTTTCGTTTATGTATTTTATACAATTTTAAATGTAAGCAAAAGGGTTTATTAATAAGCAATTGAATAATTATGATGTAAATGTTATTCAATAAAATTAATTAATCAGTGGTCTCAACATTGACTCAAATAAATGCTAATCACTAAACGCTAATTAATTAAATAATAATCGCAAAAATAAAAATAAATAAAAATTATTAAAACAACGAATTAACAAAGTTACAGCATAAAAATTATGAAGTTATGAATATCGCAAGGAAAATATATTAAAATTTTAATTAGGACAACTTGGCATCCTAACAAATTTTATCCTAACAATATGGTCGAAACAAAGACTAACCAAGGCGAAAATTATTTTTTTTCGGGTGGAATTATATCCAATGTAACAATACGAATTTTTATGGTATTAACGGTCATTTCTTGGTTTACTTCTTTTTTTACTACATTACGATACTCCGATTATAATTAATTACTCCTTAAAAACCAACCAATCATCGTTACGATTACATAAACAATGGGGTGTTCGGGTTTTGAGTTGATAATTATTGGCAGGCGAAATTGTGTAACTCGATCAGCAATTCGATTTTTCCGAACAAAACAAATGGTTGATTGGTTTTTGTTGAAATTTTTTGCAATCAGAAATCCCCAACTCAAATTCTGAGTTTGATCACATGTTTGGATTGGTTAACGGATTTTGCGACCAAAACCCGAACGATCAGAAATGAACAAGCTTAATGAGCAAATTCAGAAATCTTTTAACAAAACAAACTTTCATTCAATGGAATGTTTAACCTTATAAGTAAAAAAAAAGGGGGGGGCGTTGATTGTGGATTTGCATGGTAAGGCGGACAAATTTTGTGATAAATCATTAAATCATTAAAATTATTTTTTACGCTAGCTAGCCATCTAATATATTTTTTATTTTTCTTTATAAACAACCCGTAATTGATGGCTTCAAAGAATGATTCAGAATCAATCGATGTTTCGGAATCAGAGAAGGCTTCGGAAACAAAGAAACTTTCGGAACTGGAAGTGAACCTTAAAATAGTTAAAAGACTTTTGAGTGAGAATTTGTATACATATGATTCTCTAATCGAACAACTCAAGGCACATAATTTTTTTGTTGTTGGCTTGTGTTTTCTATGTATCCTCCTTGGGATTATTCTATTACTTATAAAGAAAGATATTTTGGATATTTCATTTGTTGGGAATGTTGTTGTGTCTTCCATTACGCTTATTCTTACCGGAAGCAGTGTTATTATGACCCTAAAAGATATTATTTCGAAATCTGACAATTCAGGAGAGAGAAGGAATAATATTATTTTTGAGGATAATACTTCTATGTTCGGAGAACAAGACTTGGAAATGATACTTGATAAAAATAAAAATTGATAAAGAAAAATAAAAGTCTGAAAAATGCAAAAGTTCTTCAATCTGTATGGGCTTTTTTTCGGTTCCGTTATCCTTCTTAGTATTGCCGGATTCGACTTTCTTACTATTGTTTCAAAGAAACATATCCACATTGCTTTGGATATTACTATGATAGTTATTGGTTGTGTCGGTCTTCTTCATTGTATTAGTGGTGTATTATTTTTCCTTTTATGGAAAAGTGCTTGACATATTTATTTCCTTTTCTTTGTGGTATTGGTCTTACAAGAAAAATAATGCCAAAAGGTGTTCTTTTACCAGATGAAGAACAAGAAAGTTATATATATATTATTAACGGTATAAAGAATGATTCTCCTATGTTATATAAACTTATCCAGGAATTAAATGCTGATGATGAAAAGCCTGGAGATACTGATGGGACCACCAATGCTAATCCAAAGATCACTAAGGATGCGCAAGAGATCACAAATGCTGAGCAAGGTCTGATTCGCCTTTACTATGACCTGGGAGAAGAGCTATCAAAACAAACCAGTAATGAACTTAATGACGACGATAAAAAAATAGAGAGTGCTCAAAAGATCTATTCACTTTTTCACATGATTGGGAAGGATAAGATAAATAATATAGGACGTTTGAAATCTTTTACTGCATCGTCAATTTTATAATTAAGTTCGGAAAGCATTAAACGCGTAATGGATAAAAAATAAGTTAGCAATTACTGTATAATCTTATCATTAACAAAATGAAAGTGAAATTAAGTTGGAAAATAAAAAAATGTTAATTTTTCATATGTAAATGTTTTTTGGGATTTATTTTTTATGTGAAAGTTCCTATCGTGAAACAATGTGATCAGCATCCCGAAAGGTGCAAATCATTATCAGATATAGCAATAATGTGCATAACTTTTTTTTTTTAACATATAAGGATTCCCCTACCCTCGTGACATATATTTTATCACGACCTCCACTTTTCATGGTTGATAAACAACCTTAATAAATTTTTTTTTTTTTTTGAATTATAACTTTACGGTCAAGATAAAATGTATATCTTTAACACTCGTTGTGATAAATGAAATAATATATATATAATTAAAAAAAAAATACACTTATTAAATAAACTTTTTTGATTAAACGTTTCTTTTATTTGAATTTGATTTTTCAACTCTTCCAGATGAAATTATGCAAATGTTATTATTGTACGTTGCATTATTTTATTAATTTCCATTCATTTGATAAATCATTTTTTCAAGATTAAAAACATTAATTCAAAGTACCTCATGTAATTAATTTTCATGGTACAACTTATGTACTGCATTTCATGTAAAACCTTTTATTTGAAATTTTAGGAAAACAAATTAGAGGTTGGACGGTTAACATGTTAACCGTTTTAACTAGTTAATTAACCGACCGGTTAAAATTAACCGGTTCCAATCTCTAAAATAAATAATGATTCCAAAACTAAAGCAAAGAAAATAACCAAAGTTTCAACGTAAAACAATAAAATGAATAAAAATATATAAATAAATATCATCAATTATTTAATAATAAAATATATAAAATAATAAAATAATGCACGAGTTTGTAGTTATGCGTTTTGTTTTCTATAAAAGTAAATTGAAATTAGGAAAATATAAATGATTAGTATACATACATATAAAAACCTTTGAAAAAAATAAAAGCATAAAATCTAGTAAATCCCGCTTTTTTTGTTCATTATCAAGGACTTTCAATTCATCTGAATCATGATTATAAATAAGAATTAAAAATTGTGAACTTAAACAATTTAGCGAAATGTTTTCTTATTATCATTATCCACATAGTCAGATTTTGATTTATAATCGGAATTCATTAATTCATCCTGGCCTTTTAAATTAAAATTTGAATATACTGTATATTTTATTTTACTTAATTTATGAAACATAAAATTAGAATTTAATTGCTTACCTTCAATATGAATAATTTGACTCTTTATTGGTTGCGATACCCTTTTACAACCATTTGGAATGTCTAAAAATATTAATAATTTTCAATTAGAATTTATTATTTTTAATACTTTAACATTATTTTAATTCGTTCAAAATTGGAAAATTATAGGTAACTACCTTTTGAAATATTACTACTTGCTTTGGATGTATAGCCATAATTGTGGATATTTGAATTTTTAATGTCATCGACTAAAAACAAGAACAATCAATAAAAGTAAGTCAATTGCATATAATTATCAAAATTGGTAACAATCACTTACTATTATCAGGAATGTTAAAGCTATAAGATTTACTATGAAATAATTCTTGTTCTTCTGATTTTTTTAAAAAAAATTATTTAATATATAAATTAAATAATAATAATAATAAAGAATTATTTAATTCACCTTCAATTGCGTTTTTTGGTTCAGGTAAATTTTCAAATTTATAAACCCTGCTGTTGCTTATATCATTTATATTTGTGTTAGGTATTTCCAATCTTTTATTAATTTCTGGATCTTTTAATATATTCTGATAATATAATTTTTTAATCCCAAGAAATTCGTCATAAAGTAGAGAAATATCAGGTCGTTGTGATGGATCAGCATTCCAGCATTGTTTCATAAAATTTTCATAAATTAAAGGAGTTCCTGGTACAACTTTCGGTCTTAAACCATTAACAATTTTCATTGCGAGGTTGTAATCATGTGCATAATTTGAAAAAGGTGGCATTCCTGAAGAAATTTCCCACATAATTATGCCAAGACTATAAATATCCGACACTTTGGTAGTTTCTTTACCAACAATAAGTTCAGGTGCCACATAAGGGAGATTACCATATATGCTATCTAATGGTTTGTCCGCAGGACCACAAAATCCAAAATCACTAATGAACCACCAACTTTCATTTTGCAAATATAAAATATTTCCAGAATGTAAATCCCTATGTACCGCGTTTTCTTTATGGATTTTAAGAATTGCGTAAATTATATTAAAAGTAATTTTGATCCTTTCTTTCCACGTTATTTGATTATGGTTTCGCTGCAAGTACGTTCTTAAATCTGTATCCATTTGATTCATTATAAGCATATGATTTCCATTTGCTGCAGTTCGGGTCAATCCAAAACTTTGAATAATCTGTGCTGATTTATTGCCAATGGTAAAATGTGACTTGGCCTACAAAAATTAAGATGATAAATTAGAATCAAACCATCCAGATATTAAAAACGTTAAATTATTTAATTATTACAAACCTCTTCAAACCAACTTCGATTTGCACTTTCAAAATCATCCAAAAGTTTGAGTACTACCTTTCGTGTTCCTGCCCTTTTTAATTGTCGTTCTTTAGAATCCCATTCATGATAAGGTCCATCAATCCAATCTGCCGTATAAATTTCGGAGCATCCGCCTTTGGTTAAGTACTTAATATTTTGTAAATTATTATATGGGATCCATTCAATTATTCTGGACGGCAAAACCGTTTCTAATTGACATTTCTGTATCAAGGCATCAATCTCATCGTTTCCAGACGTCCAATTTGAAAATTTTGATTTTAAATGATTTCGAACACAATTTTCACAGTATAAAATTGCTAAACATTCTGTTTGACAATTTTCACAAATCCGTTTTGTTCCTTCATTATAAAGAATTTTATCTCGGTTATAATTTATATTGAAAATTCTTACTGCCTCATTCATTTCATCTTTAGTAAGAGTTGTATCAGCCATGATTGATTTTAATCTAAATTCATGCCTTTTGTATAAGTTATTGTGAATTTCATGATCTATAAATGAACATGTTTTATGGATCGCAACATTAAGCGTGTCTCTACGAATCGTCGACATTTCTCATATATACGTTTTAAAAAAACTTTCCTTTTATTTGTTAAACTTGTCGTCGGAAAGATAAAGGTTCGCGGAATAGCGTTCATATTTATATCTGAGATTGAACTATAATAAAATAAACCACGCGGTTTTATTATTAACACCTTACAAACGTTTAATAATCTGATTAGTAAGTTGTTGTAAAATCTCGTTTCGCCATCATCGTACAAAAAAATTTATTGATTAATTGTGCATTGACCATCCTTTCATCAACTTGTGTAATTACTAATTTTATTTTAAGGATATTGCAAAATTAATTTACCAATGTTTAAACGACCTACTGTACTGCAGATCAAAACCATAATAAAATAAATAAATAAATAATAATTAATTTATTTGTTCGACAAATATACTTATGTAGGACAATGAATTTGAATCGGAAGTTTTCACGTGACTATTATTTTATAAACAGGCATTTTTTATTATATTGAATGATGTGTTTGATTATTAAAAAAAAATAGCCAAATTATTAATAATTTTAATATATTTAATATAAAATATTGTATTAAAAAATTTTTTACTTTATAAAATAAATATAATTTTTTAGTAAAATAAGTTTAGATTTAATATTAACTCAAAAAATTTTTTTGAAATTTTTTCTTTCTATTATATACTTAATAAAATTAAGGCCTAAACTTTATTTTAACCATAATAATAAAATTATTCCTACTTTTCATGAAGATTTGTATTCATATGCAATTTGAATTAATATATTATCTTTTAAAATATTATTTTTTTTTTTTAAATTTTTCAAAATTAAATAATTAAGAATCTTTTTATTTTTCTTTTATTATTAATCTGATTATATATTCTTATTAAAAATTATAAACTATACTAAAAAACTAATTTTATATTATAATTTTTTTACTAAATTTTTAGTTAAAAAAACAAGCAATCTTATTTTTTTTAAAAAATTACTATACTTAAATTTTTCATTATTTTAAATAATTGTTAATATATATTGATTTTTTAATTTTTTAAAATAACTTATTATCTAATAATCACAAAAAAATAAAATTTAGTTGAATTTATTTCATTAAAACTTATTAAATGATTACATTTTTTATTTCTAAAATTAATAAATAATAATTTTATCTTTAAAATATTACTAATTAATTGCATTTTTTTTTTTTGAATTTTTACTTAAAAAATATAAAATTATTACAAATAATTTTAAATATTAAATAAAATTATAGACAAGTTTGCTTGCAATATACTTGAAATAATATATTTATTTTTAGTTATTTATAAATTCACTAACTAGTAATTTTTTTAACAATTATATACATTTAAACCTCTTTAAATATTTTCTTTAAAACTATAGAATATATATAATATTTAAAGAAAATGTGCATTTAAAAAAAATTTTTTATATAATTTTTATATATCTCAAATTAAATAAGAGTATGTATTTAAAAAATATATATAATATATATATTTAAAAGAATACAGTCAACTCTCTATAAATGCATCTTCTATAAATTAGTACCTTTATAAATACATATTTTTATCTAATCTCAACTTGAGCTTTAGTGCTAAATATACATTTTTTATATACACTACCTACTGAAAAGTATTCAGTTAAGCTTTTCTTAAATTATTTAAGATTATACATAATAACTAGCTATTTTTTTTAAAAAAATAAATCTTCTAGTTTTGATGATAATATATATATATTTATATTTGTACAATAATATTTAGATTAATTTTTATAAATAAAAATAAAAACATTTATTTATTTTAAAAACTGCGTCATTTGAAATAGAAAAAAGTCACGAATTAAATGAGTTTAAACGTGAAAATAATCAGTTTACAGATAGTTAGAAGAACTCATGAAGCTATTGCTTGTCTTTTAAAAATTTTATAAAGTACTGTTATAAATATAATCATCTGATATGCTAATTTAAATAATAGATCAAATGCTTAAAGAACTAGAAGATCACTTTGCATGAATAATAATGATTATAAAATTCTTAAAAAAATTATAATAAAGAATAATTGAACTTCTTTTAGTGAAATTCATTACAAGTTCTAATATTTAAAATTAGAAAAGTTTTTACAAAATACTATTCGTAAAACTCTTCATCAAATAGGAATTCATTCATGAATTGCTGTATTAAAGCCATTTTTTACAGAAATACAATATAAAAATTAATTAAAATAGTGTATAAAGTGATAAAATTGGTCAATCTAAATAGAAAACAATAATTTGAAGTAATGAATCACAATTCACTTTTTTTGAAAATAACAGATCCAATCATGTTTGAAGAAAAAATAGTACTTAATATGATATTAAAAATTTAACTCCTACAGTTAAATATAGTGGTGGTAGTATCAAAGTATGAGGATGTTTTTCAGGAAAAGGATTAGGACCACTAATAAAAGTTGAGAGAAAAATGAATCAGTTAGATTATATCAATATTTTAAAGAAAATTTATTGCCATTTATTCAATCTAAATATCATAAGTAGTCATATATATTCTAAGATGATAATACTTTAGTTCATATAGCAAAAGATATCAAAAATTGAATTATTAAGAAAAAGGTTAAGCTTCCCAATTGATCTTCTCAATCTTCAAATCTTAACCTGATTGAATATTTATAGAGTGAACTAAAATGAAGACATAATAAACATTCTGTATATCCAAAAAATCTTTGTGAACTTGAAGAAATTTTGCAAAAGAAATTCCATCTAAAATTTATAATAATCTTATAGAAAGTATGCTATATAGAATTGAAGCATATATTAAGAGTCAAAGATAACCTACTAAATATTAAATATTGTATTATATTGAAAATTCTAAATAATTTTATTTATAAATTTTTAGTATTATCTTAATTTTAGATTAATATTATATAGATTTATATATATTCTATAAATGTATATCTTCTTTAAATGCATCCTTATACTTAGTTCTAAAGAGTATATATTTATAAAAAGTTTACTATATATTTAAAAAGGTTTAACTATAATAATAAAATTATATTTTATATAAAATTATATTATTATTAATTATTTATTTAATATTTAATAAAATTGTAAACTTTTATATAATTTACTATTAGTTCATATTAATTTTAAATAATAACTGGGAGGCAGTCAGTAGAAAAGGGAAAATCCACTTTTTAGTCAAAAATTTTTTTATTAGCTCACTCTGCTGATCATAATTATGTGAACAAAACTAGCTTAATAACTAAAATTACTCAAAATTTGTAGATTTTCCTCTTTTCTATTAACCGCCTTTCAACTGCTTTAAGTTAAGTTTTATTATATAATTTATATTAAATATTTATTTAAGAAAAAATAGTTTATTACCTATTTTATGAAATTTTGTTAAATATTATAAATATAATTTTATAGTAATAATCTATATATTTTTTTTTTTATAAATATATTTTTTAAATTGTTAGTTTTATAAAAACAAATAATCTTTTTATGCAAAAATTCTAACACTCTTTTTTTCTTAATAACTATTAACTTTTTTTATAAATTAAAAAACAAAAAAAAAATAAATATATTAATTACAAATCATTTTGTAATCTAAATTTTTATTAATAAATAAATATATATATAGATTAATTATTAAGAAAATTGGGTTCTATTTTTTTAATAAAATTGAGATTTTTATTATATTTTAATTATTGATATTATTAGATCAACATGTATTAAGCTTTAAATTTTAGTAAAAAATTTCTTAAAACCTGATTTTTTTAGAAATCCTTTCATATATCTAAAACAAAAAAATTTAACTTTATATAAAAATCTTTATTATATTTAAAAATTCAAATATATAAATTATACTTTTTTCCTAATATAATTTTAAATATTAATATATAATATTATTATATAATAAAAATAACTTTAAAGATAATTAATTATGATAAATTGTAAAAATTTTTTGTAAGAAATTTTTTAATATTAAAAAAGATATTTATTCATTTATAATCTTTAAAATTCATATAAAAAATTTTTAAAATATATAAATTTATAATAATTTTTTATTCAGTGAACAACAAAAGAAACGTAAGTGTGATTGGTCACCTTTGAACGGCTATAACTCATCAACCACAAATACTAGGAACATGATCTTGTACTTGTTTTAAAGCTCAAATCTTGAATTATATCCTGACGAAATTTAGTATCAAGTTAATAATACCAATTATGTGTAAATTAACAATTTACATCAAAATTTCTTATATTGTAAAGTTTAAGTATAGAAAAATTTTTTAAGCACACTAGCTGCCGCAAGACTAACACTGGATTTCACTTCTCCTCAGTGTGACTATTCTAACAAGAAAAATTTTGTTAAAATCAGACCAGCTAATCAGATGCAGCAAAGATCGGCAAATTATTATATAAAAGGAGTTCAGCTACTTTTTTTACAGACCCCCGCTAAAAGTTTCCGAACACTTTTTTACCCAATATTAAACTCAAAATTTTTATGCAAAACAATAAAAAAAAGTTTATATAAATTTATTTTAAATTAATAAAGCTCTAAATTTTATATTAAGCAACTAATACTTAGTCGGGCCTCTTTACACAGCAATAATAACTTGAATTCGCTGCGGCATACTATCGACCAAGTCTTTGATAGTCTTTTTTGGAATTTTCTTCTATGCTCTTTTAACATATTGTTCAAGATCAGTAAGGTTAGATGGCTTTTTCTTTTATTTACTAATATTTTTCTTTACCTCAACTCACAGATTCTCAATTGGATTGAGATCTGGACTTTGAGCCGGCCAAGGTAATACATGCAAGTCATTTTCAGCTTGAAA
>CAJVPP010001814.1:0-17748 GCA_910592005.1 Funneliformis mosseae
ATATAATAAATATATGAGATAAATAAGATAAAATAAATAAAAGAAATATATTGTATAAAAGAAATATATGTTATAGATGACATAGATGACATAAAAGACATATATGATTTTTTAGGGATCGACGTCATCCTTTAGATTATCATTATCTATGTATTCTTTCGTGTAACAATATTAAGAAGATCAAATTTTATTTCTTCATTTTCATTCTTAAGCTTTTCAGTATATGGCTTAGTGATGAAATTATTTGTCATAAAGAGTAGACCAGATAGACTAACGTTAAAATTTATACTAGAGAGTAAAAAGCTACTTCTTGATCTTTGTTTAGTTCTCTCGTTTTCATCTTATATATTTAAGGTTGTCAATATATTTATCAGATGTTTTTGCCTACACTATTTTAAAAAAATGATTTATAATATACCAGTCACATCTAATTTGTTTACAAAACTATAAACTATACTCAGTAAAATATACAGAAAGACGTTTATAGTAGGTCACTTTCTGTATATAAGATCTGGTTACCTGACTGAAAGCTTTTATAAACTGTAACTTCATTATGCTTTTGGATCTATATATTATAACAGTTTGTATAAAAAATACTGATATTTTATAACTTCTTCTAAAATTTTATCAATTTCATTCTTTAATTGCTATTTTATAAAATACCTAAAGAATTATTATATAGTGATTTCGCTTGCGATAATATTCTTTCAAGTTGAGAGATTTTTTCAATATATATATTTTCATGGTCAATCTTTTAGGAAAAACATATATGCAAAAAGAATTAGTTAATTAAGAAATATATTGAGCAAGGTAGTTTTCTTAGAGAGGGTAATCATAAAATGAATATAATTAAATAAGTAAATGTGAGAGAAGTGAGAGAGAGAGAGAAAGAGCTAAAGAATATATGATAATATAATAATAATATATTCTAATAGACTCTTGATTATGCAAAATAGTAATATACTCTTAATTGATAGCCTGTTATGACGAAATAGTAATATACTATTGATGAATTCTGATTAGATTAAATTTTATTTATTTTTTTTTTTAAAAAGAATTGAAAATGCTTCATTTTTCTTTAGAAATTTTTTTTATATCTTTTTTTCTACAAATTTTTTTTTCTACAATGGCTACTATTTAACATAAGTATTTTGAAGTAAACAATGTTGAGTCCTAGTCAATTTCTAGTTTTCTCAAAGCTTAGAATAGTGACAATAAAGGCCTTGATCAATTTGCTCATTGTAAGGCTATGGATGCATTCTTTAAGAGTTTCTGTGCAATTATTTATAAAAGCTTAAATGTAAAAAAGTTTATAAAACTAATAGTCTTTTGGATTATCTTCAGGTTTGGTTATTCCTGTCTTCTTTTTCATTGTTTATTACTACAGATTTTTCATTCATAACTTTTGCTGTCTATGGACTTTTTATTTATAGGACTTTTTATTTACGACTTTTATTGTATATGACTTTTAGTCCTTGACTTATTGTTATTTACAAACTTTTGTTGTCCATAGATTTTTCATTCATAATTTTTATTATTCATGACTTTTAATTCACAATTTTTGTCATTTATGATTTTCAGTTCACGACTTTTTGTCATTCATAACTTTTAGTTTACAAATTTTGTCATTCATGATTTTCATACACAACTTTTATCTATGACTTTTTGTCATTCATGATTTTTCATCCACAAACTTTTATCATTTACAGACTTTTTATTATTTACAGACTGTTTGTAATTTATGATTTTTCATTTACGACTTTCATTAATGACTTTTCATTAATGACTTTTTGTTATTTACAAACTTTTTATCATTCATGATTTATCATTCACAACTCGTCTACAGACTTTTTTACTACAACTTAGATTTTTTATCCATGATTTTTTTTGTCAATATATTGTGTTTTAGGTTTAAATTTCTTTTTATTGTTAGAATTGACGTATTATTTACAAAACTAATTATAATAACCTAGAACTGAACAACCTACTACAGATTGATAATGTGGTGACTATATCAACTAAATTGATAATTGGATTTAAGCGAGCAGATAAAAATGAAAAAGCATCAACTCACTAAAAAAAGTTAGAATAAATGAATTATCAAATCATAAAAAGGTTAAAAATAATTGTTGATGGTAAAGCTAAGATAAAAACTTATGGATATTTTACTATATTTAGGGGAAAAAGAAGGCTATCAGGTCAAAGTGAACTTATAAAACTGGAAATGAAGTTGTGGATCAACAAAAAAAGTGAAATAATGTGTCAAGTACTTTTTGTTTCAGGTAACAAATAATTTACATTTTATCTTGCAATCAGGACAAAATCGAAGTTTACAAATGTCAGTGATTTAGTAAATCATTTATTGAGTTAATTTTTGTGGCTTATAGTTCTAAAATGTCTTCTGACAATGATATATAAATGACACAAATCAGAGTGATAGTATGACTACATCCATCACAAAAAGAAAGCCTAAATACATACAATATGACTTATCTCAAGAATTTTTAACTAGTTTGCGTTTGCTTCCTTTGAAAGGCAAAAAATGATTTTAGAAAGGTTATGATGTTTGTAACATTTTTCAAAATGACGTTAATACCAGAATGTAATATATTACCTGAAATACTCGTGATCCTTTGTAAAATTTTCACATTAATACATATTTATTTTTTGAAACAGTTCATTACACATTGGTGTTGTCAATTTCTACATCTTATGTTCACGATTTCTGCCACTATCTATGATTACATATATACAACAACAATTGGAAACGATGATGATGATCACATATTTTTTGATGATAACAGACAACGTGGAATCAGTGTTGGCAAATGACCTTGACCTTAAAATGACCTAATCATGTGATGATTTTACTATGAAATCTATCACGTGATCATATATAAGGTGACCTAGGTCACTTCAAAAAAAGGGAAATGACCTTGAAATTTGCCAACACTGCGTGGAATAGCCAAGTTTGGAATAGAAGTTGGTAAAGAAGTTGAAAAGTTTCTTGAAAAATTTTAAGATTGTGTAAGTTTGTGTTCTTCGAACAATTTTAACAATATAACTTCAGACAATTATGTCATTGCAGGAAACACTAGATGCATTACGAAAAGACTTGTATGATAATTCAATTTATGAACACTCAAATTATAGCTTTGATATCAAATATGCATACCAGTTGTTTTCACATATGTGTGTATGGCTTTAAACTTCTGCTGCAATTTTCAAAGATGAATACTCCATTTTTTATTACGGCTTTTCATAAAAAGGTACAATATCTACTCAAATGATATGCTAAATCGACCTCTTACTGAGACTGAATATGTGGCATATGTGTGGACGCCACTAATACGATATGCGTTTATGGAGCAAGACATTCGCATTTCTAGGTATGTACTGTCTGATACATTTTATTGTACCTATACACTACCTATACACTAATAATTTTTGGGAATTTTTTTTTTATTACAAATTTCAGCGGGGAAGTTGGATCTCTTGCGTATGAAAAGTTAAAGAAAATTTCTCAGCAGCAGTCAAAGAGTGGATTCAAAAGCAACGATTATATCGACAGGAATGGATGTACTCATTCAGGAAAATGCGAAAACTGAAATTAGTAGCAAAAAAAAGAACGATTTAAATAAACTCGAGTATTGCACAAAAATATTACTTACCAATGCTTATTTAGCACTTTCCACTATTGCTCGCAAAGATTGAATTGAATTGATGAATTATAAATTTTTACATTTAAATTGATGCATACATTGATTTAACGCATATCTATAAAATACCAAGTTTTTAGAAGAAAAAAGAGATCTAATATGTGAATAATTTATTGCAAATACTGAGTAATATTTGTATGACCTTTCATGTCAATGGCATTGTTCTTTGATATTTTTCAACATCATATATATATAAAGATTTATTGTGAACAAAAATTTTTATTTTCATACGGTAAAAAATATATTTATTTGGAAGGTGTTACATTTGGCAGGTGTTACAACACGCTAGATTTAATTCGTTCAGTTATCACCGATTCTATACAACTGATCTAGTATAAAACCAACATGTTTAAAGAAAAAAAATTTTGTTCGCTTCAAAAAGAACGCGATTGGCGCCAATTTTTAATTTAAATTTATGCATTTATGCACTTATGCACGTGCATAATACATTAATACTTTACATAATCTCGAATTATTTTATATCGAAAATTTGATTTGGGTTTATTTCTTCAAGACACTGTTAATAATGAAGCTTTCTATTTCGGTGACGGAAGCTTCTTCTGTTAATGATACGATAACCTTTCAAATCATTACCAAAGCGCGGGTATAAAAACACGTTTTTTTTATTTCCAGTTCCATTTTTTATTTTAAAGATGACGAACATCGCGTTTCTAACAAACTCTCTTTTCTTCTTTAATATACAAATTGTATAGGAAAATAGTACCATAGATTTCACTTTCGCGTCTCCAGTGTATCGTACTTATCAACAACTTAATTGGCTTTATTCTAGACTTTGTTTAAGGTTACCTGAATATGTCATTCCACCAATTCCTGAACCTCCTATTCCAAATTTACTCGATGATTTGGATTATATCAATCGTAAAAGAGTTCAAGTTGAACGGTTCTTACAGAAACTTGGAAATAGATCAAAATTTGTCGAAAATATGGATTTTAAATACTTTTTGACGAATAATATGGTAAGTTTCACCCTTATATTTTAGGGTTCAAAAAAACCAACTGGATGTAAAACTAATTCATTTTTTTTTTTTTTAAAAAAAAAAAAAAAGACCCATGATGATTCATTAGATGGAAAAATGGGAAAAAAATTGGGATTCTTAAATAATATCATTAAACCCAATTATGAACGCGGTTTTCGTATATACCGTCCCAGTGAACCAATCGAAGAAGTAAGTTATCAATTTGAATCGTTTTATCGAATTCGATAAGTTTCAATAATTTTTATTTTTCTCGCCGTCTAATTTAAAAAAGAATAATGCCGAAGAGTTTCAAATGCGTGTGATTTATGTCCTGAGGCTCGAAGATCAATTCAATGCCATACTTGATAATGTCAATGAGATGATAAAACAACGAGAAGGTATATATCGTTTATTGTCACCATCATTATTCTTCATTATTATTTCTGATTTTAATCCCTTAATTTATTTTAGCATTGGGAGCTTGTATAAATCATGTTGGTGATTGTTCTTTACAAGCATTAAATAGTAAATTTCGTATGGGACATGGAAAGTCAATTAATAATGTTGAACGTCATAAACAATATGATTCTATGTTGCATTTGTTTGGAACTCTCACGAATGAAGTTCATTACTTATTAGGTCGACAGGTTAGTGTAAAAATAAGTATTTGCGCGATTTTATTCTAAATATTGACGCGGAAAAATAATTATATCTTTTTCATAAAGGCCACAATGGAAAGTATCATATTTGGTGACGTGTTCTTGGAATACAGAAATATAATAGAAGCTATAAAGGTAAATGATTCGAAGATATACTTCATAAAAATAAGGTTTGATTCATTTGTAATTTTTATTTTAATTTTTAGACTGTTATGAATAACAGAACAGAAAAATTGGTGGAATATGTTAATGCTGTAAAACAAAGAAATAAAAAATACGAGAAAGCAGAAAAGTTGAAGTCAGTTAAGGGATTAGATTCATCTGACGTACAAGTAGCAATTGCAGAGGAATCCAAGGTGAAGTCAAAACTTGATCTTTTTTTTTTTTAAAAAAAAGTTCAATTTCGAAATGATACTAATTTACCTCGTGCACATATCTTTTTTTACATATATTCAGTTAACAGAAAATGTACAAAAGGAGAAAGAAGAATTTATCAACGTACAAAAGACTGTTACAAGAGAATTGATTAGATTTAAAAAGGAAAAATCTGATGAGCTTAATAAAATCTTAAAGGAATATTCTGAATTACAATTAAGATTTGAAAAGCAAAAATTAAAAGCTTTAACAAGTTACTTAAATAAATTAAAAAATATATCATCAGATGAAGTTGCAGATGTTGAACCACAGAGCGATCTTGATAATATTGCAGAATTTCGTGGCATTACTGTCATCATGACTAGAGTAAAATCTAATTTACAACAAAAAAATCAATTAAAATATCAGCAGCAGCAATTACACCATCAACAAGAGCAACGACGAATTAATAAAGAAGTAAAATCTGCTCGATATGATGGAAATGATTTCAATATAGATCAAAAGAAATCTCCTGAAATCTTTCAAAGATATGATCCTTTAAATGTTACACCTATATAAACTTTTATAATGAATATTTACTTACTTACTTATATCCTTTGATTATATAGATAGATAATTTGTATCATAATTTTACATTCGTTTTATCAGCTACAAATTTTTTAATTATAATATAAATACAATCAAAAGTTTTTTTTTTAAAAAAAAAAAAATCTTTAACAATAATGATATATATATATATATATTTCTTTTTGGACAATAAATAAAATAAATAAATTATAATTTAAAATTCAAGATGATTTCAATTGTTCTAATTGAGCCGTTAATGCACGAATGGTAACTTCACGTTGTGCCAGTTGATTCCGCAGTTCATCATTTTCTTGACGCAATTGATGATATGCCTCTTGATACTAAATTTAATATTAAAATTAAATTAATGAATAAATAATGTCAAATCGCTCATTAACACAATTTAAGCCTCTTTAAAACATACATCCTTTTCAGTTTTTGGAATTTTCTCCTCTTCTTTTGGCGCGGAAGAAACAAACTCTTTCTTCTCCTTAGCAACAAATCCATTTTCTAAATCAATAGTTTTTGGATTTGCATTTTTACCTCCAAAAAATTCATCGGCTGTTAATGCTGGTTCATCACTTAATGCCGGAGGGAATAAATCAGGTTGAAAACCATCAGACTAAAGATAAAATAAAGTGGATAAATAATATATACACATTTTTAAAAAAAAAAATTTCTCGGACATATATATATTTGATACAAACCCTTCGTGGCACTACAAATGAAATTGGTTCAATACAATTACTAGTAACTTTATAAGCCTTGGTAATTTCGCATTCATTAACGTTTACACCACGTTTAGGCATAAATGCCATTCCGCGTTGAGGTTCAGATGATTTGTACTCTGACAAAAAGAATAATTCATCATTTTCGAATTCATAATATCGAATATTCCCATCACTATTAAACATAAAATTAATTAATTATTTCGAAGGAAAAAAAAATTACAAATATTACGACTTCAACACATCTTTTACTGACCCCTAATTAAACGCGACAAATATATATATATATATATATTTTTTTATTAAAAAAAAGGGGGGAAAAAGAAAGTTAATTTCAATTTTAAAATAAATGATATTTTTATTTTTATTTTTATTTTGTAACATACCTTGCCTGCCAAATACAATATCTTTGTATCTTCATCATAAAATGGCATAACAATCCCAGATGATGTGTCCAACATCATAGTTTTAATAGGTTTCTCTAATTGAGTTGAATCCCAAAGATAAACCTGACGATCACTCATCTTGGAAAAACCTGTTGTCGCAAGTCGTTCAGTGTCACCAAGCCATACTACTCTAGACCCTTTAATACCCTGATGACTTGCGGCTTCTTGAACTACCTTACTAGATCGAACATCAAAAATCCTGAGTTTCTTGTCACGACATGTAGTAACCATTAAACTACCATTCCAATTCCAAGACATAGATTGTACAAAATCCAAGAAACCTTTGAGTTCTTGTTTTTCTACACCTTTTTCAATATCCCATAATTTTATGGTAAGATCCGCGGATGAAGAAGCAAGAACATTATCTGCCACAGGATGAAATAGGACATGACCAACTTTTCTTCCATGACCAGTCAATTTTGATACGGGTTCAATATCAGGAGATTCTGGTTCACCGAGTTCTTCTGGAACTGTCCAAATCATTACCTTGGAATCTTCCCCACATGATGCAACAACGTTATCGTTAAAGTTCGCAAAGTCTGTATCCAAAACGGGAGCGGTATGTGCGCGATAAAGTGGTATACCGTCATGAATTTTACCTGATACAAGTAAAAATAGATAAACCAATTATTTATCAAATCATGATAATAAATAATCAAATCTTTTTGTATTAAAACTTACCAACATTCTTATGTGGAATGACGGCAAAAGCCCCGCCTCCCCCGGCATTCCAATTAATGGAAACAAATGACTGAAAATAGGATTAATTAATGACAATTATTCATATTATCAATCAATTCGTTGAGCATTTGAAACAAAAGAACTTACAGGATTAACTTTCACGAGATTAGTATCCCACGCGTTTGACGAAACTTTAACATTATCAAAGCAATTTTCATGTTTTGACCCCGTACCGAAAACGTGTCTAGAAGATTGAAAAAAAGCAAGCTAACATACGTTAATCAAAAACATGTAGTCAAATTGCCATCAAAAAGTTGTCATTAAACATTATAATACGATAAAGAACTTAAAGTCAAATCGTATATAGTTTAAGATGAACAGTACCTGAATTTTGAAGAGCGAACAAAACGAGACATTTTAATAATTTAGATAGATAAATTTATGATTAAAGACAAGGAAAACTGTAATTAATAAAAGAATTTTTTTTTTTTTGAACAAAATGTTCGCGTTAAATATTTATTAACGAATCATCCCATTTTCACCAAATTTATCACGTGAATTCACTATTTTATCCAATAGAATACAAGCTTAATTATATTTATCATAATAATCTATATGAGGTAAAAAAATTCCCCATTTTTTTTTTATTATTATTATTAATTAATAACGTACTTGGAATAATAAATAATTTTTCCTTCTAATTCGATCTATTATATTATATCTAAATAAACTATATAAATTTCTTTACAACAAAAATGCTTTTTGAAATAGAATTTAACCCATTCTATATGTAATATCTTGATTGAAAATACTCTTTTTAGGATCCTGTTTTATACGTTCATCTTTAATCAATCTATTTAAAATTAATCATTTAGTTAAATAAATTTCAAATGATAAAATAAAATAAAAACCCAACCATTCACCCTTACCTATTATCAAGCCTTGGATCATCCCCTTCAACGCCAATCCCAAAGGAAGGAGTTTTGGCTTCCAACACATAATGATTGTCACAGTGAGGGCAATATTCATCTGTTTCATCAAAATTCTCCAGATCTTTACGGAAACATTTTTTACATTTTTTGCAGGCAAAAACCATCTCAATGGACTTTGCTAATTCATGATCTGATGCTTCTGCATGGCATTCAGCACAATCAAACCAACGCTTACAGCATGGTGCACGAATTGAAACCTTTTGGTAAAATATATTGCAGCGTTAATAATTAGATCTAAAAAAAAAAGTAGCAAATAAATAAACAACACACCATATACCTGAGCGTTAAGTATATGTTTGCACATCTTTAATGTTAAATTGTCAAAAAAAAAAATAAAAATAAAAATTAAGGTAAGGAGGGAACATAAAGTAAACTTATATGCGTTTTATGTGATCCAATGGTGTTCAATTAATTTGGCAAACAAGACCTAACCTTAAAAGGCTAAATATTTCGTCTAGTATTGTACAACGTCCATCACTTAATATGTCGTAAATATCAAACAAATCATTAACATTTTTTTTTTTCCACTCGTAAAAAAGATGTCTAACAAATCTGTTGAAGATTGGGAAGCTCAATTAGTTGGAAAGAAATTTGTTCGTGGCAATATGTCAATTTCGGCTGAAGAACAGGACAAGGTAGATAGAAATAAAAAGGGTGTTCAAATAATTTTTTATTTATATATATATACTTTTTAGGTTGTCCGTGAAACGGATTTGCCGGCTGGTCATAGAGTCGTCCCACCTGATGCTATGGTAACCATGGATTTTAAACCAGATAGGTACAAAATAAATTATATTTAATATGATGATTTTATATTTATTATTTATTTTTATTTTGTTTTATTTAGGTTGAATGTTTACATCGATCATTCAAGTATAGTTACTAGTGTGAAATTTGGTTGAAAAGTTAATTTTTGCATTACTGTATATGGTCTCAATAATTCAACATTTTCATTTTAATGGTGATTAGAAATAAATAACGACTTAATGAATGAATACTTTTCATTGGTTTTTACATTATTAATTGAAACTTTCAACTTTGGAATTGGATAAATCAATGCCCCCCAAATTCTTTCTTCGAAAACGGTTGTCGGGCGACCATTTACATCTGACTTCATCATCGTAATCTTTATGATTTTAAAGGTTCATCTTCCAAAGTACATGTAATCTCCCAATCAATATTAATAGATTATTTCAATATCTGAAGTATACAATCTTGTTTAAAATTGCGTCCTTACCTTATACATGTATAACATAAAAATTTTATTAATGTGAATAGTGAAAAATATATATATATATATATATTATATAAAATATCATTCATGTTATTATTATTTTTTCACAAGATAATTAATTCTTGATTATATCATCATCTTTACACATGAAAATGTTAAACCGTTTTTCATTACAGAGAAACCTCTCTAAATGCACCTCAAAGGATAGCAAGTGCGAACTTGTACTCTATCATTTTCCGTTTCACTATTTACAGTATACCTCGGGCATTAGACAAAATGTTCGTCCATAGTTCGGCCTTTATATGGTTTTCAGACGGTTCGCTTCCAATGTGTAGGTATGTATACAACTTAAAGCATCAATTTTGTAATAGCTTCCATAACCAGTTAACCAAACAAATTTCTGATTTTATTAAAAATAGTACATAATTATCTTGCTATTTCAAGGTGCTAGTGTACCAAGTAAACAAGCATTTTCAGTTGCATCACATATTATTATAAAAGTTTAAAATCATCTTAATTTTAATACAGCTTGTATTTTTTGTATTTAAAAAGCTAGATGAAATAAAATACTAGTTCAGTTAATAATAGAATTGTTTATTATTTTAGTAATACTATTTTAACAATAAAATATAATAAATGAATTTATTAAACAAATTACAGTTAAAACTCAATATATTTAACATTATAACAAATTATTCAGTATAGTAGATTATTAATTTTATTACACAAATATAATTTTACTATGATATAATTTTTTCAGAAATATTTTTACATTATTTTGTAAATTCTAATCATTTTATTTAATGTGCAATCTGTTAATTGTTATACAACAGTTTTATTAATTTATAAATTTTTTTTTAAAAAGAAAACTAAATGAGTTGAAAAATGAAATGAAAAATTTTTTATGATTATTACCTTATAAATACATTATGATTTTACCTTATATTTTAGATTTATCTTGTAATATGCAAATTACAATTTCTCCTTTAAGTATGCCTTGATTTTAAAAAAGTAATATTTTTAATATAAATCTAAAAAAATCAATTAAACATTTTTAATTACTACCTAATCTATTTCAGAATTGAATCCTGAAAAAGTTGTATAATCTTTCTGCTATATAAATTCACCTCTTACCTCTTGACCGATATTCTTATGTATCATATACTCTAAGGTGATATTTAATGGATGTGATCATCATCACAAGTAGTAGGTCATTATGGAAATAGTCGTTGTTGATTTAACTCCCCCGAAAGTTGAACGTTTTGGAATCTTATTCAAACTCAGAAGACACCACGATAAGGATGTATATGGTGTTATAACAAATGAGGAAATCTGACAGGATCCCAAAAATATTTATTTTTCATCAATCTATTCATAACGGTACCATAAGATTGGGATTAAAAATCCCATATAATAATTACCCTATACAGCAAAGTTTAATTTAAAATATTATTATTATTTTTTTTTTTTTCATTAGGTTAATTTCAAAAACTTTCGATCATGGATTGCAAAATTTTTCCATTTTGAGATTTCACAACAAAATCATTTATGCTGCTCAGTCGTGTATGCTTAGCCAGTGGTAACTATAAAAGTGTAATTTAGAGAAGTGTCAAAACAATATTTCTTTTGACATGCAAAAGTTAACTTATCAGAAGAGAGCATGAATTGATAAGTTAGAATAACGATCTATAATGGGCGCAGCCATTTGTAGAGGAAACAATACTTCTCATGTTATTGGCTCGGGGGGGGGGGAGATGAGTAAGATAACGTGTGAATCTGATCATGAGATCATGCCAGCAATATTACTTGACCAAAAATTAATGTCTCGTTCAGACCTTATGCTCACGGGAAAAGGAACTAACATTTACAAATTTATTCGTATGATGCAGCTACATTAATCTCGTACGATCAATTTAAGAGTTGAGCCAAATTAAGGTGAGTTTTGTTATTGGTCATTTTCGAAAGAACAAAATCGATGTCATCAAAATCTAAGATTTGAAGATCAAATATCAATATGTATTGTCCGATGCATTTTAGTTAATCTTTTTTTTTTTAAAAAAAATAATCAGATTTACAACCAATTATAGGACTAGGATATTTTATAAAATTGGTTTTAATAATAATGACCAATTTTTTTTTTTATTCTTGATATTTTTTTCAGATTAATTATATTCGCATCCCAGATATAAATTCATTGAGACGTTTCCTTTGGCCATTTCTAGAGAGGATGGGACACATATTTTGAATTGTGAGACGAATATCAAACGATTACATAAAAAGTTGCTAATATGAAACATAAGGTAAGAGCAAAAGAGCTTCTTTTTTTTTTTGTTTATGGAAATACTTTGCTAATATTTTACCGTATTGGATTCAAAAAAAAAAATGTAATCCGAAGAAAATAATTAGATAGATTCGGACATGGAGGCAAATGAATGTCCTAATTATAAAAAAAAAAATTATTTAAATTGTTATGCCTCAAAAATTCGACTTGCGAAATGACTGAAAACAAAAAGGTTTTATATTTTTATAAAAATTACTGGTAATTTGATAGTGAGCATGCTTCAAAGGAGCAAAATAACATTGGCATTTTATATGGTAGAATCAGTTAATTTTTCGAAGCCTCGTAAATATTATTAAAGGTTGAAATTATCAATCGAATGATGCAATAATCACGTACATTACATCATTTGTATATAGTCACATGAACTTGTATTGAAATTGCGTTGAAAATATCATTTTCACAATCAATCAATTGTAAAGTGTCTTCATGCATAAATTGGAAATAAAAGATGAAAAGCGTTGGTTGTTACACGAGCTACGAGCCTATTTCTTTTTGATAAGTACAAGTTTAGACAAATTACTTTGCATGTATAATCTCCTAAAATTTTATCGCATACCTTATCGAGCTAGAAATTTCTGAATTAAAACATGAACGGCCAAACCTATAGTAGATAGAATTTAACCAAAATGGACGCGATTGGGGGGTGAAACTTATGATAACGATGGTAAAGGATGAGGAATATCTTAAGGTATCCAAATTCATTGAACCGAATACACGGGGACCCCTTCAGAAATATAAATTAAACGCGTAATCACCTTGAGTAACCCTAGATGAAAACACGACCGACATTGGTAAAAAACGATTGGAACTTACAAAACCAAATATATCATATTTGACATGGCATGACTGAATCACATAGCTTTTCATATGAATGATAGATATAATAATGAACACAATACTTTTTTATTCCATGAATGAACTGTCGAATTTGATTATCGTATAAATTGTATAAATATATTTACAGTTTCGGATTTATGAGTTGATTGGCATATCAATTTCTTCAATTTGACTATACCCGATTAAATAATACATCAATGAATTCCGAATGAGATTTGAACGTACCCTACACCTTCAGAACGCTAATTCAACGCGATTGCTTATTAGTGAGTACAAGTTTTTTTTTTTTTTTTTTTTTTTTGATGGTAATCTGATCATTAAATCATGTTTGTAATATTTTTTTAACTTGATATTATTATTTTTTCGAAGAAGAGAAGAGAAAATTCTTTTTTTTAAACTCGGATCTCTTTTTTTTTGTAATCCTTCAATGATACCGAAAATGGGAAATCAATAGAATCCTAAATTAACTAAAAAGAGGGTATCTGTGCCGTTTTAACTATCAGGTGACAGGGTCAAAAAAAAAAAATTTTTTTAACATTGTCTTTTTACCGGTTTTATATGTTATACATATTTTTTTTTTAGGTTTAAATTATGTATGTCGTACAACCTAGCCCCTTTTATGAAATTCAGGGGCCCTGAAATATGAAATTGTCTACCCTGTAAAATATTTTTTATAAAAAGAAATTTGGGATATTTAGAGATGATATAAAATTTATATATATTATAAAAGAAAAATGTCGAGATTAAAAAAGAAAAATTCAAGATAATGCTAATGAATGCACCAATTTTTTTTTTTGGATGCACTTGAGTGAATTCAAATGCCAATTGTCAAAAGTTAGTATTCTTGTTTCATCATTTTAAGTTTTGAGGAGTACACGATAACGTATTGTTTAATTTGATCATTTTTATTCAATCATGTGGAGTAAATCTTAATCATCCTCCCAATAGATGTTTAAAAGGTATTTTTACGTGAATTTGTTTAAATGAAATAATTTTAAAAAATATAATTTAAAAACAAAATATAAATTTGTTTTTTTTTTTTTTTTTTTCATTGCCTTGGCAAAACCAATTTTTCAATTTTAATAAATATATTAAAAAATTTATTTATTGGTATTACGCGAAAAAAGAACCACCCTGGTTGCAATTATGTAATGTATTGGATCCGAGAAACAATACATTTGAATTTTTCATGATAACTATTATGGACAATAAAAGAATGTATTATTATCGTTCCACAATGCCTAGCATTACTACCATCACGGTTGTATTGGATAGGGTATGTGTTTCAATCATAATTTTAAAAAAATATCCTTCCAATTTCGGTTCTAAAAAGAAAAAAAGCCAAAATTCTATTTCAGTCTTAAACCCTATAATTCATAATGAGCATTGTGTAAAAGGGGTAATAATAATGTTTTGTTACCCAAGTGTGGAAATATATGATTTATAAATGGTGTAATAAATTCAGAGTTGTTCATGTCTCCTTGTTTTCTTTACAGAAATGCAATCATAAAGTAATTTTTTCACGTGTTAATTCTTTAACTTTGAATAATAATAATTTAATTTTCTCGTGACACGTTATTTTTTGTGAATATATAAAACCTTATGTACTGTCATCAAAATAAATGGTATTTTTACGCCCATAACAACAACAAATAATAATAAATTATTTAAACTTTTTGACATGATGTGTTGAAAATCTACAAGTTAAATAATATTATAAACCCGAATTGTTATTTTAAAATTGTCCGAATATATTTTTCTTAAAGTATATCACACGGCAATAAATATGGAAGGCGAAAAGTGGTGTTCAAATGTTTAAGGAGCAACTGTTGTACTAAAATATAACTATTTAAAGAGTCGAATTTGATTATGATTTTTGCTAGGAAAACGCGAGCCATATAATGAACAAAGGGAATCTGTAAAGATCCTTTTGTCATTTAAGAGATAAGCAAAACTATATAGATAAGAATAATTCCATTTTAAGTAAATAAAAATAATACGACTCAACATGACACAAACAATTCGACAATTTAATTATTCGTATGACGGCAACGGTTGGTCTCCAGAGATGTTAAAAGAAGAAAGCGCTGATGTCGATATCAGCGATATAAATATTGTATTAATTTGTAACAATGATATTCGGCTGGCGACTCAAATTGTGAACAGGTTAAGAAAGCGGGGAGCTAAAAAAATTCGTTTATGCTATCCCGAAGAACTACAAATTAAAGTAAACATAATTATTCATTTACATTTTCACATGTTGTGATCTAAATGATAAAAACGCAATGTATCAATGTTCCTTATATCATTCCTTTAAGTTCGTAAAGGCCGATATCGATGCGATCGGAGTGCCAGTTTACTTGCAGTCCCAAGCTTACTTCGAATGGAACATAATAGGTAAGATGTCTTTACAACTTGATATTATTTTGATTATTATGATTATCACTATTATTAATATAGGACCCCAAAAAATACACCAAAGGTAAGATTTGATGTTGCCTTTGAATCTATTAAAATAATCATATCGATCTTTTTCTTTTCTGTATATTCTCAGCAGGGTTCCTAGAGTTATGCGTGTCCGGCCAAAATTACAAAATACATGCCTTGACTATTTAATTATGCTCGGTCCTATTATCATGACTTAATGCTAAAATTTACTTATTTTCTCAATTCTCAATGCCTTTTAAAGATGCGACGGTTGTGATCAGCTTATTATATAATAATTTCGATAAGCAAGAAATGTTATTTAACGCATGTATTCGACAGAGAGTTTCGCTTTTCATTACTTGGGACTCTGGAATGGAGCTGTAAGGTTCAAATAAATTTATATATCTTTTGATTATTTAAGAAAAATAACGCGTTAATTCTGCTTAGGGAACTATTCGTTAAAGATAAAGAATGTCCTCGAACAAGGTTGCATAAAAAATTGTTAGATCATCAAATGATATGTAAAACTAACCCGTGTGGAATGCATTGGATTTTATTTCAAGTCGGTATCTTTGACGAAGAAATTCTAAAACATGACATTTCTACAATAACGACTGCATTCAATAGTCCCAATCAATACATATTCTTGAATGTTACAGTTAAAGAAGATTTAGCTCAATTAGTCGTTGAGTCCATGGTGTCAAGAACAATCCAACTTGATAGAAATTATGTTGTAGGTGACTTCATTGCTCATACATTTCTAGGTCATGTATATCAAGTCGCAAATAACGGTAAGATCATAATTTTAAAAGGGTTTTGGTTGATGTATATCATTTGTATGAATGCTTCTAATTTCAAAATTATACGAATGAAAGGCATGAAATATAATCATAAGATGCCAGCATCCATAACTGAGTTCGAAACCTCAAATCAATTGCGCTTGGCTGGTATTGTTTCTGCACGACCTCTTCCGCGAATACTATATCCAGGGTGTAGTATATTTCTTCAAAAACTTGGTATCGAAGTTTCTTTTCAACATGATGCAACTATCTATAAAATTTTAAGACATCATCAACAGATCACCTTAAAAAAATGGTTCTTTAATAAAATTTCAAACTCGGCATATTGATCTCTTTTTTTTTCTTTCGTTTTATCGCTATATCGGGAGTAATTTTAGTTAATATCGCAAATTTTTCTATCTTTTTTATCGTTTTTTTAAGTTTTAGATTAAGATTTTTTTTTGTAAGTTTAATAAGTAATTATGTGGCACTATTGTTTCGAGCATATGAAATGATTTATGATTTATGTATAAAAAAACCGAGTTTTGGATTAAGAATTTTATGGGTATTTTTTCAAGTCATACGATAAGATCAAATAAAATTAATATTTAATATGATATCATGCCGATCATTTCATTATTAGTGTACCACTTTATGAGGTCACTTATCGTTCCTTTTATTTGTCACGTGACATTATTTGGAATCTTTTGAAAATGGTTGGAGATATGTTTCCGTTTTGAAATACAGATTGCATTTCAAATAATCTTTGAAAGTTTTTTAAAATAATTTCAAGCGAATATCGAAATGATTTTGGATATCGAAAGTCATTTTGGAATTATCGAATTGATTTCGAATATCGAAAATCAATTCGGATACCAAATCATTTCGGATATCCGATATTGAATATATATATATACAGTCAGACCTCTCTAAATGCACCCCTTCGGGACCGAGTAAAAGAGTGCATTTAGAGAGGGTGTGCATTA